>BQNB010000519.1:116084-168960 GCA_026074375.1 Tanacetum coccineum | reverse complement strand
TTTCGAGTAATTAGGCGGTGTGATATTGACCTTATTATCCACACATTCATTAACTTTCATTTTTTCATGCATTTTCTTCCTAGAAATTTCAGTAAGTTCTAGGGTCTCCTCCACGTCACGTACTACGGCCAGTACATGATTGGGTGTGACAATTACATGACCACTATACAAGGCATGCTAAACTTGCCTTGCATAATGTAGACATAGGGGGTTCTTGTAGCCAATAGCTACCTTATTCACTTTATCATAATAAGACCTAGGTTTACACATCATGTGAATTGTTTGAATAGACTGGCCTTGTTTGAATAATTTATCCTCGACCTTATCTTTTAACGCTTTTAAGTCCAAAAATTCTTCAAGGTATTTATTTTCTTTCTGATTAAAATCCTTTTTCAAAGATGTAACTTCATCTACCATTAACTTGTTATGTTGGATGGTAGAGGCAAGTTGCAATTTTACAGAATGAAGTTCCTTTTTCAAATTCTCTTCCTTAATATTATGGTCACATATAACTATTCTCAGTTGCTCATCAATCTTTTGTTCTCTTTCTGTTAATTCAAACCTGGCACATCTTTCATACAGTTTAACTTGTTCCTTGTATATTGCAAGTTCAGCATTTAAAGAATTATCAGCTACTGTATATGTTGGTGCTTTAACAACAGATTGGGCTTTAGGTTCATGCAAATCATTATCTATCATCACGTACATATCATTTGGAATCGTAGATGCATTGTTTTGTACAACTGGCACTGCGTTGTCCTTTATATACTGATCATATGGATTCATATTACTATCACTCGTATAATTAGCATGTGAGCCAACAACGTAGCTTGGTTGTACATCGTCCTGCATCCCGTGTTCTTCATGATGTTCACAAATAGCATCCTGAAAGTGATCATGGTCATGTACCTCAGATAAGTTATCCAAATCATAAGACGGACCAGCTTCATCACACACTGGATCTGCGGATGAATCGTAAGCATTACAATCATTAGCTTGAAATACATTATCCACATTGAGAGCTAAGTCCTGAACCGGTTGCTCATCCACATCTTCATCAATAGCATTGTCCTGTCCACCAGCTAGGAACAATAACTGCTCTTCATCCAAGACTACCCCATTCTCTTGAGCTTGCATCAGCAACATCTTGCTTTGAAGTATTCAAAGTTCTGTGGATGCTTGGGTTCAGTGCAGTTCCTTGCTATGTGACCTACCCTGTTGCAGTTGTAGCAATTAACCTACCTAGCTTGACCTGGATTAGCATTCCCCACTCTGTTCTATGCTCCCCCATAACCAACTGCACCTGCACCCTATGCATTATTACCCTGTCCTTTGTTTTGTCGACCCTGAACATTCTAAACAACAACCCTGCCGTCTTGTACTGTAGCTTGATTCCTTGGGTTTGATGAGGTTCTGAGTTGATTGTTTGTTTGAGGAAGGAAGGTTTTGTATGACTGGGTGAGTAAGGCAAGTGTGTTGGTTAGGTTCTCGATTAGGTTGTCAGTTGGAGAAAGTCCCAAATCAGATTGTGAGGTGTCAGCAGAATGTGGTTGATGATATGTGGTCGGTGGATTTGTTGATGACTGAGAATGATAATGTTGAGGTGAAACATTTGACATCAAGGCAAGAGGATCAACTGTCTGTTGTGTGAGACGTTCCAACATCATCTTATTCTCGTTGGCATGTGCCTCGTGTTGCTTCAAGTAAGCATATAGTTGATCAAAGTTTGAATTCTTCAAGCCTTTGTTAAGTTTCACAGCTGTGACAAATCTACCCCATTTAGGCAGCATGTTATTTACAAACTTTGAGTTCAACTGTATTTTTGACATTGTCATCTTGATATTCCGCATGTCATTAATGAGCTTGGCAAATCAAACATAGTAGTCCTGAATGGTTTCGCCTTTGTTCGGACGAAAGTGTTCAAAGTCATCATACAGTTGTGATTCACAGTCTTCCTTTGTTAATTCTGATCCTTCCAAAAGCATCTTCACATTGTCCCATATGTCCTTTGCATCAGTGTAATGATTAATAAGTGAATAGATATCTTTTGGTAAACCTTGAAGTATGATGTTTGTTGCCCGAATGTCTGCATTATACCTATCCTTCTCATCTTGTGACAGATCCGAATAAACTCGAGGTCGTTCAGGACCGAGATTGAGTGAACCTTCAGTTCCTTCAGCAATAATTACTCGTGTGGTCCCCATCTGAAATGGTCCTTCATCAATTGACTTTAAAATGTTTACCCCATTCTCTTTACCCCGACAGTATAATCGAATACGTTGTTGCCATGATGCAAAGTTTAGTTTATTCAAGCATAGGTGGCTCGGGTATCGGACCGGCACATTGGCTGGCCTTTGAAGATTAGCCTATTTAATTACTTGATGATATTGAATGTTGATCGATCAATGATTAGTGATTGTATGTTAAACTTGTTGATTGTATGTTGAATTAGGTGATTTTTTGTTTGATTGTGATTTGGTTTTTGCGTATAATAGCAGTAAGTTTTGTCCAAAAAAGCAGTGAAGTTATGTAAAAAGCTATGAGAATATGAGTCAAATCGCAATGCAGTGAAGTATTGTCAAAACGCAATGAACGATTCAGAGTCAAAACGCAATGAAGAATCTTGAGTTTGATCAAAATGCATGAAATCTTGAGAGCTTGATCAAATGCAAGTTGAGATTGATAAAACGCAAAACCACATTTAAACAATCTAGGCAAAGTCTCCTTAGTCAATAAAATGCAAATAGTCTTCAAAAACGCAACTCTGCAGTCAAAACGCAATGACCATACGCTACTCTAGGTCAAAACGCAACGACCTAAAACACAACCTCTAATAAGACAAAATGCAGTACAATAGTATAAACAACCGACAAACGCAATGTACTTTCTCTTACCAAAAACGCAAAGAAGAAGTCTTAGAAGGTCAAACGCAAACGAAAAATACGAATTTTTCACTAAAAACATCTAAAAATACCCTTTTGAAACCGTTTTCACTTGGTTTTCTTTTGCACACTTGGTCCTAGAAGGTTATAACAAACTAGAAAAACACAACTTTAACATCACACCATGAGAATCAAAGAGGTCAAGAATAAAGACCATAACTTCAAAAACTAAAACTTTGATTAAAATCCTAACAGGCAACGCACACACAATCTAGCTAATCATCCCATGGGCTCTGATACCAATTATAGTATACATGATATCATAACAAAAGCATGGATGATTGGGTTGGCAAATTATCTAGAGAGAGAAAGTTAAGTATTTATAGTGAGAGAAAATGCAAATGGAAGCTTTGTGTTAAAATGAACAACCAACCCCTTCCTATGGCTGGGAAGGGGTTTATATACATGAGTGTTTATGCCCCAATGGGCTTGAGTATGGGCTTACAAGTGGGCTAAAGACCCGGCCCAATACTATTAGTCATACGCTTACAATTAGACAACGAGCTATGCTATTCTAGATTATATACGGGGTGACCGAGTCTTTTTCATAATCCTAACATAACCCTAGCTACACATGACTGAATATATAAAAATATTACCCTTGCATATCCACAACCCAAGTTATTATTCCATTAACAATGTATAGCAAGTCATTTGGTTCATGGGTGTACATCAGAAGGTGAACCACAAGAAAAGAGATTTTTGTTCTTAACAACTTTCAAGCACAACTAGAGGTGAAAATATGCAATTTAAAACAAATAGAATGAAAGTGTGAACTCACAGAACACGCGAAAGAAGGTGTGTACCGAGCTTAACCCAACGAAAACCCTAGTTTTAACAAAACAGGAAACCCTAGTTTGTGTGGGATCTTCTCGTGACACCAAACCAATAGCCCTTCTATCCTTGCTTCCTCTTCTTACGAACCAACAAGAAAATCCTAAGAATGACAATTTGGTTTAGGGTTTAATGGAGGTAACGAAGGGGTGAAAATTGTGTGTGTGTGTGTCGAATTTATTGAGCAGAAGTAGAGAACCAAGGAAGACAAAGATGAGATAATGAAGTATAAGGTACTTGGGTTGTGTTTGTTGTTGTGGTTTCAAAGAAACAACCTGTTCCTTTATGCACACCTAAAAGGCATGCATAGCATTTCATTCTTGAGTCACATTCTTGTGTCAACTCAATTAAGGTAAGGAATTTCTTGGGTTTATGTTGGTTAATGTACAGTGGATTAAAGGTGAAAACTGTTTGGGTTTTATGGGAAGCAACGTTTGGAAAAGAGGCAGCTATAGCATTCACGTAGGATTGGGGTTTATAAGGAAAAGGAGTGTGGGCTTTTAACCGATGGATTTTAACAGGTTATTCTAGGATAAGATTATGTTATCCCTTCTTTGCTCTTATTCGGCTGGGGTTTTTAATACAATAAGTGTACAAATTAATTTACTACATTGTAAATTTATGGACTTTATCCTATTCTTTTTAGTTTCCTAATGTATAAGGTTTTTAAAGTTTTTGGTGTGGTTTATTTGTATGACTCTTATTCTTGATAGAGTAGAATGAGTAAAATCATGAAATTTTCTCGACGAGGAATATAAAATAAATGACGAATAACGGACCTAATTAGGCAAACTCATTGATAAAAAGGGAAGATGAATTAATGGAGATCAGATTATGACCTGAAAAACACGGGGTGTTATAATATCTTTTAGATCAATTTTAGTATAACCTTGCTGTTTTAAATCTTAGAATTAATATTTGTTTAATTTTTAGTTTAAAAATAGTTTAAAACCGAAACCAAAAACTTGAATGACAATCAAGCTCGATTTACAACTTTAACGTAGATTTCCATTCATCTCTCGCCGTGGAAAACGATACCCGTGTTGATTACTTTTTATTCTTTCCTAAGAATAATTTGTATGATACTTAGCTTGCGTATACGTATATGTATCTTATAAATATATATATTATATATCTGAGGGTTTATTTGATATACGCGTTGTGAAATGACCTACATCAGCAGGTCATTCTAGCAAGGAGCCAGGATCTAGCCAAGACTACATCTTAATGCCACTATGGAAAGATGGTTCACTATTTGATTCTTCTTTAAAGGATGCTAGCAATGATGAACCACAACCTTCTAATGATGCTGAAAAGAAGGATGATAAAGGTGGAATTGATGATCAAGAAAGGACTAAAATTAGTACTCAAGATGTTAATACTGCTGGGCCAAGTATTCATACTGCCATTACAAATTTTAATACTCGTAGTCTAAATATTAAAACTGTTAGTCCAACATTTCCCACTGCTCCACTTGAATCTACATATGCTGATTTCTTTGGTGATGAATCAAAATTGGATTTGAGCAACATTGCTACCACATATCTAGTTCCTTTTACTCCAAATACAAGAATCCATAAAGATCATTCACTTAATCATGTGATTGGTGATATGCAGTCTGGTGTACAAACAAGGAGAATGATAAATGAACAAGGGTTAATTAGTGCTATTTATGAAGGAAAAACTCATAAAAACCTTCATACTTGTCTATTTACTTGTTTCCTATCTCAGGAAGAGCCCAAGAAGGTAATTCAAGCATTAAAAGATCCAAGCTGGATAGAAGCTATGCAAGAAGAGCTTCTGCAATTCAAATTACAACAAGTTTGGACATTAGTGGATTTACCTTATGGCAAAAGGGCCATTGAAACAAAATGGGTGTATAGAAACAAGAAAGATGAGAGAGGTATTGTGATTAGAAACAAGGCAAGACTGGTTGCACAGGGTTACACTCAAGAAGAAGGAATAGATTATGATGAGTTTTTTGCTCCAGTTGCTTGAATTGAAGCAATTAGGCTGTTCTTAGCCTATGCCTCATTCAAAGACTTTGTTGTATACCAGATGAATGTGAAGAGTGCATTTTTGTATGGCAAGATTGAGGAGGAAGTCTATGTCTGTCAACCTACAAGATTTGAAGATCCAGAGTTCCCTCACAAAGTTTACAAGGTCAAAAAGGCATTATATGGTCTACATCAAGCTCCTAGAGCATGGTATGAGACTCTATCTACCTATTTATTGGATAATGGATTTCAAAGAGGTCAGATTGATAAGACTTTGTTTATTAAAAGAATCAAAAGTGATATTCTACTAGTTCAAGTATATGTTGATGAAATCATTTTTAGATCTACTAAGAAGGAGTTATGCACTGATTTTGAGAAGTTGATGCATAAGAAATTCCAGATTAGTTCTATAGGTGAACTCACTTTCTTCTTAGGACTTTAAGTGACACAAAAACATGATGGAATTTTGTTCAGTCAGGACAAGTATGTGGATGAAATCTTAAAGAAGTTTGGTTTTTCAACTGTGAAGACAACAAGTACACCCATGGAGACTTCAAAGCCATTGGTCAAGGATGCAGAAGCTAAAGATGTTGATGTTCACTTATATAGATCAATGATTGGATAATTGATGTATCTAATAGCTTCTAGGCCTGATATAATGTTTGTTGTATGTGCTTGTGCAAGATTTCAAGTCACACCTAAAGTTTCACATCTTCATGTTGTGAAAAGAATCTTTAGATACTTGAAAGGTCAACCTAAATTGGGCCTTTGGTATCCTAAGGACTCACCATTTGACTTGGAAGCTTATACTGATAATGACTATGTTGGTGCAAGTTTAGACAGGAAATCCACAACAGAGGGTTGTTAATTTCTTGGAAGATGATTGATTTCATGGCAATGCAAAAAGCAAACCATAGTTGCCAACTCTACTACTAAAGCAGAGTATGTAGCTGCTGCTAGTTGCTGTGGACAAGTACTCTAGATTTAATATCAAATGATGGATTATGGATACAACTTCATGAATACCAAGATTTTCATTAACAATGAAATCACCATCTGCATAGTTAAGAATCTAATGTTTCACTCAAAGACTAAGCACATTGAGACTAGACATCACTTCACCAGGGATTCAAATAAGAATAAGCTTATTCAAATGATTAAGATTCACACTGATCATAATGTTGTTGATTTACTCACAAAAGCTTTTGATGTTAGAAGATTTCAATATCTAATTGCAAGTATTGGAATGCTTAACCTCTGAAGCATTGATTGAGGGGAGGTTAATTACTACTGCTGTTATAATTAATACTGTGAGATTTGAGAGAAAGCAAAAATAGATAGAGAGAAAAAGTGAGCTTAAAAGAATAGAGAGATGTGTGAACCAAAAACAGAAAGAGTGTTTAAGAGAGAAAAAGAAAAGAGAGATGTAGTGAGTTCAAAAACAGAAAAGAGAGATGTAGTGAGTTCAAAAACAGAAAGAGAGATTTGTGAAATAAAAACAGACAGAGTGTTTCAGTGAGCAAAAGAATTGAGAGATACAGTGAGCTTAAAAACAGAAAGAGAGCTTGTGAGAATCAACATTGATGATGGAAATGCCTTTTGGAACAGAATTGAGGTTAAAACTGGTACCTCAAAAGTTAATACTGCTAGGCTAAACTTAGTACTGCTGGGAATTATTTAGTACTGTTAGTCTAAACTTAGTACTGCTGGGCATTACTTAGTACTGTTAGGCTAAACTTGGTACTGCCAGGCTACCGTTAGTACTGTTTGGGGCATAACAGATTTTTGGCAATTAAATATAGCCGTTGAGATATTTCTGCCAAATATTTCGCTTATAGGGGTCTATAATTTGGATAATTCTTGATCTTTCTTTCACTTATAAGCTTTCTTCAAGATAAAGAATCCATTTTATTCAGTCGGTCCAATCAAAACCCTTAAGCGCTGTCTATAAAATCTCAATTAACTTTGCCAAACTCTCATACTCTCATTAACGAACATTCACCCAGAACCCTTATCATAACTCAATCACTAATGGCGAATTTGGAATTCTGCGACAAACACAACATGGTTGCTTATCTAAAGAAACCAACTGGGAGTGAAGGATTCCAAGAGATAGTAGATTTTCTCAATGGTAGTCATATAAGGTATGCTCTTACTAAGAATCCTACTATCTATGTTTCTCTAATCGAAAAGTTTTGGCAGACTGCTACTGTCAGAACAGTTGATAATGGAGAACAAGAAATAACTGCCACAGTTGATGGCAAAGAATTCACTATTACTGAAGCATCTGTTAGGAGACATCTCCAATTAGCAGATGTAGATGGTATTAGTGTTTTGCCAACTACTGAAATTTTTGATCAACTCTCACTGATGGGGTATGTTTTAACTGATGATAAACTAACTTTTCAAAAAGGAAAATTTTCCCCTCAGTGGAGATTTTTGATCCATACCATCCTACACTGTCTTAGCCCTAAGAAAACTTCTTGGGAACAATTTAGTAGCAATATAGCAACTGCTATTATTTGCTTGGCCACAAACAGAACTTTTAACTTTTCTAAATTGATTTTTGATGGTATGCTGAAAAACTTGGATAGTAAATATAAATTTTTAATGTATCCAAGATTTATTCAAATATTTTTGGACTAGAACAAAAGATTCCTTAATCCTCATAACAAAAAAAATATATTGCTCCTAATTTAACTCCAAAATTTTTTAGCAATATGAAAAGAGGTTTTTCTAGAGAACATACACCTTTGTTTCCAAGTATGCTAGTAATTCAAGCAGAAGAAGGTGAAGGTTCAAGACATCCCTCTGAACCCCAACCACCACCTTCTCCTGCTCAACCTACTAATAAAGAACCAATCCCTAAAATTGTATCATCATCAAACCAAAAGACTCAAACACCTAGGCAAGCCTTAAACCAGGTCACTGAGTTACCTCAGACTAGTGAGCCTATACCCAATGTACCATATGAGGCTGTCTATGAGGAGTGGGATGACAGAGTGGAAAGGGCTACCACTACTACTGCTAGCTTAGATATAGAGCAGGCTAGTGGTAACATTAATAGGACCCAATCTATGGCAATACCTAATGTGCCTCTTCCTTAGGGAGTTGGTGCAGGTGGTAGTCCCAGTTGCCAAGAAGCCATGAGGGGTTCCATTGCTCAGACTAAGTCTAAGAGGGTACCTACACCACCCCATGATTCACCTCTCTTAAGACTTAACACACTTGGAAGTGATGAGGGCAGTATGACACTACAAGAATTGACGGTTTTATGTACAAAATTATCCAAGAAAGTGAAAAGCTTGGAGGTAGATTTGAAGCAAACTAAGCAAGTATATGGTGTTGCTTATACCAAGCTTATCATGAAGGTAAAATAGTTAGAGAAGACTGTCAAGACAAGCCATTCCAGAAGGAGAGCCAAAATTGTTGTTTCAGATGATGAAGAGGCTTTAGAGGATTCTTCCAAACATGGGAGGATAATATAAGAAATTGATGAAGATGCAGGAGTTACTTTGGTTACTCCTACATAGGGAGAAGATCAACCTGAAGACCAGTTGGGAGTTCTTAGTGCAACTAAAATTCTTGCAGATGCAGCTAAAACAAATGTTTACACTTATACTAGAAAAAGAAGGGCAATTAGTACTGGCAGTGGTGGAATTAGTACTGCTAGTAGGTTGTTTAGTACTGCTGGTGCATCAATGCCAGTTAGTACTGCTGGTATGGTCCAAGAAGTTAACATCAGTATTCCCTCACCAGTTGTAATCTAAAATAAAGGTAAAGATAAAATGGAGGAATCTAAAGATGAACAGATCAAGAGAACAAAATTACAGCAAGAACAAGATAGGCTTGGACATGAAGTAGATGTGAGACTGCAAGAGGAACTAGATGAAGAAGAAAGACAAAGGATGGCTAGAGTTCATGAAGTAGCCTAATCTTTTACTGAGGAAGAATGGGAAAACATTAGAGCAAGAGTTGAAGCTGATGAAGAGCTATCTAAGAGACTACAAGCAAAGGAAAGGAACAAGTACAGTGAAGTTGATCAAGCAAATAAGCTTGTAGATCTTATTAATCAGAGAAAGAAATATTTTGCTGCACAGAAAGCTGAAGCAATGAGGAACAAACCCATGATACAAGCTTAATAGAGGAATTATATGATTGATTACATCAAGCACATGGGAAGTCATACACTGCAGCAATTGAAAAGATATTCTTTTGATGAGCTCAAGGAATTATTTGAAACTACAACGAAGAATGTCAACACTTTTGTACCCATGGAGACTGAAGATAGAGAAAGAGAATCAGAATTAGCAGCTGGAAGTTCACAAGCAACAATTACTGATTCTGCAGAAGTTGGAAGTTCTAAAAGGGTTGTAGAAGCAGAACTTGATCATGAAGGTTCTAAGAGACAAAAGACTAATGAAGCTTCAGGATCTGTTTAAGAACAACCAGATAAAGAGGAAAAAGAATTGTAACAAGAAGATTTACAACAGATGATGATGGTAGTTCCTGTGGAAGAAGTTTATGTTGAAACCTTATAGGTCAAATATCAAATCATTGATTGGGAGGTTTACACTGAAAAATCTAGAAAATATTAGAAGATCATCAGGGTTGGTAACCATACAGAAGCATATCAATTCTTTAAGGATATGTTGAAAATCTTTAACAGGGATGACTTGGTAATACTATGGAATTTGGTTAAAGAAAGATTTAGTTCAACAGAACCTACTAATGATAAAGAAAGAACTTTATGGGTTGAATTGAAGAGGTTGTTTGAACCTAATACTAATGATACAATATGGAAACTTCATAGATATATGCATGATCCATTGAAATGGAAATTATATGATACATGTGGGGTTCATCATGTATCTACAGAGAGAGGAACATATATTTTCATGCTGGTAGAGAAAGAATATCCATTGTCAAAAGGAGTTATGACTTTGATGTTGGTTAACAAGCTGTTAGTAGAACAACATTCAGAGATGGCAAATGAGCTTCTAAGGAAAATCTTCATACCAGCAAACAAATCAAGATAATAAAGTGTTTGGAAGCATCCTCTCAGCATAAATGGTTTAATTCAGAGAAACTTATAGATTTGAAGGTAAATCACAAGTTTAGGGGAGGATTGTTGTAAATTAAATCCAAACCATTAGTACTGTAAAGCCAAAGACTTAAGACTGCTTAAGATTATAACTACTAGTACTAACTAGTTAGTACTGCTAGAAGAAAGTTAGTACTGCCATTACTAACTTAACAACGCTGAAGGAGTTAAGACTGCTGCATGAAGACTTAAGACTCCTAAAGGGATAAAGACGTATGAAGTGATAAGTATTGACTTATTCAATGTATATTCTATTTAGTTAGAAAGATATGCATATAAGATTAGAAATTTAGAAGACCTGTAGTTATCTTGTAAAGGACTCCTTGGTGTATAAAATGAGATCCTAGGTTATAGAGTTGTATGCTCAATAGTAATAGCTTCAAGGTTGTAAACCCTAGTACTAGACAGAGTACTCGTATTATTGATCTTAATAATATTGAAGCTTTGTTACATCTTTATTCAATCATATTTACTGTTACATTCACAGTTCTTCTAAGTATTAAATAGTAGATTCCGCATACTCTTTAATATACACACAAAGTTTCTACCATTGTTATTTTGGATTTATCCAAGGTAACATACTCTTTACAAGCTAAAGAATCAATCATAGTTTGGGATCAACAGGATATGATGAATCTAAACAGGTTAGACTATGATCGTTCGCATCTTGGCATGGCAAACTATTAGATATGCAGCCATGGTGTATGTGTCCAATTTTTTAATACTTAACCTGCCTAAGCCTCATCCGTGTATCTTTAAAAGGAGTCAATGTTATGACCCTTTTTTGGCGAGTTAGCTGACGGGTGCTTTCAGGTTTTTGTTGCCTGCTTCTGGAGGCGTGTATGTTTAAATTCACATGCAGGGGTTTATCGTTCTTTCATTATCTCTTCTTTGTTCCATGATTCTTCAAGTTATTGACATAAAAAAATGGTATGTTATTTTGTTCTAATTTTTTTATCGTGAACAAAAGGGTCAAATCATATCGTTATAAAATTATCTCTAATCTGGCAAACATAAGGGCAGGGTTTCGTAATGGGTCAAATCATGTAATTGTTGTAGAGTTAAAACCGGATTTGGTTGGGTTTATCCAAAATGCTTATTGAACTATTTTAGTTAAATTAAGTATCACAATTATTTCTCAAATTATTCAAATTCATCCAAATGGTTTAACATGCTTAATTTCTAAATTATCCAGGAGCCAAGGGGTCCTCATGTGACATAACCATGTGATATAGGAATGAGCATGTATAGCTTTGAAAGAGATGATCATGGAGGTCATGGCAAGGGAGAATTCAAAGGACTCGAAAAGGGTAGGGGAAGAGGCAAAGGAAGAGGGAGGGGATGTGGTAGGGGTGGCTAATACTTAACCTTAATATATAGTTTTGCACTATTAGGTAAGGATTTTAAAATCATTATTATCTAGATGTTGTTTGACTATTACCTACAACGACATATAAATCTTTTCTAAGATATCCCGTTAACCCATTTATCAAATGCACTATTACACCGGGCATAACATGATGAACTAAAGTTCGTTCTATACCTTAGTTTTATTAAGTAGGAACTTATGTGACAGAGACGGATATGTTTTAAACAGATTGGTTACCCAAACATAATCATAAGGTGTATTTGAAAATAAAACTTCTGCAAGTGAGTGTTATTTTATTCTAGTAGACTCTTTTTAGAAATCACTCCATGTGATCTACTTCAAAGTCATTTAAACAAATTTACAACTCTTTTCTAAAAGCAGCCAAGTGCAACTGCACTACATTTAATTCTCAGTGAGCATGAACAAAAAGAAATGTATTAGGAAAACAACACTACTTTGAAACTGCTATGCAAAACAATCAGCATCTTTTTATACCCTTTTTAAATCATAGGATCAATCAGATCTAAGTTTGGCATCAAGTGACCTCAAGAGAAACATTATCCCACCTAAGAGCCCTTATAAAATCAAGCACACACGTCTTTTTTTAATACCTACCACTAATATGAATTTCGTTGATCTATTATATAGCCCTTTGGGCACGCTTAGTTGTCAAACACAAAACACGTGTTCATTTGATGCAATGCTATAATATTCGGTTGATGAGTCTCAGGTAATAGATAAATATGATAGAATTATGTAGATGGATTAATTGTTGAGCTGTCTGAGAAAAAGGATGTTTGGACATAGATTTTACAACTTCATACGATGTTTTTAACAGCTTCCTATGTTGTTTTTAAACAACTTTGTATGTTGTTCATTAACAACTTTCATAAAAAATTAAGCGCCCAAACGCCCCCTGGGTACCATGGATATCATAGCTTAAAGAAAAACAATAAAATCATGTGGACCTAAAAGAAGGACAATGGACAAATATGTTCTTTTTAACAGCAACAAAATGAACACGTTTGTCATTTTGGCTTGTAAATTTTTAAAGAAACGAAACTTTATTGACATTTTTTTTGTTTCAAGCAATTTCTATGGCCTGGAATTACTTCAATATAGCAGCCTATCGTACTTTATTTTTAATATTCATAGGCCTTTCCATGCCATAGTACGTTAACGGCTACGTGGTAACAACTAGAGGGGGTCTGTTTCTATACGCAATAGATCCACTTGGGTATATACAAATTTTCTCTCCAACAATTTTCTTTCAAGAAAATACTTATTTTGCAAGAATTTAACTTTTGCATGGTACGTCTGCTTATGGTATGCTGATTTATGCAGTTTAACAAACTGATGCCAGTGGTAAAGTTCTCACCCATACCGTTTCCAACATTGTCTCCATGGATCCACCCAATCAAATCATAAAGAATAATGGTGCCAAGCATGGATCAGGTGGTGCGTCACTTAAAAAAATCTACATAAATGATGTTGGAAAGCTTTTTGTCGTCTGTGTGCAACGATTCTAGAATTGTTGGAGTTTCTGATGGTTGCTTGCGACCACTAAATTCTAGGGCGCGTGTAAATAGCGTTGGTGTTACCGGTGCTCCTGTGGGTCTGCTGTTTATTCAAATTAAAGTTCAGTTGTGTTTGCATCAGTTTTGCCCTTTTGGTTTCATTTATATTAATGTGGTTGTTTTTTTATTGCTCATATTCGTTCTCGATTGTTTACCCTATTTAAAAGAATGGTATTACATGTACACATAATTGATTATTGGAAATGGCATTCCTTATTTGCTTCAGTTAGAAATTATTAGTTCATTCTTTAATAAGAGTTACAATATTGGAAAATTCGATGGGATTTTTACCTCGGGTTGAAATGGGTCAAATTGTGTTAACATGAAAACATTGTTTACTGCCACGTGGAAATAAAATAGTAACAGTAGAGTTCAAATGTATACCGACATTTTTGATATTAACGACTTTGCTGTGCATAGAGGCTGAGACTAGAACAACGGTAGCAGCATGTACACATTCATTTGTTTATGTTTTTCGATCTTAAGGCCATTAGTACATAATTCATAAAAACGGTTTAGGGTGGTCGGGAATGCAATGAAAATGATTCTTTATAAGCATATGACCTAAGAACCTGTAATACCAAACACCCTTTAACATGTTAAATATAGAGATTTCTATAAGGACATGATATTGTTATTATAACACACTAATAAATGGGTCAGAAGTGTCACTATTATTATGGCGGTTTTCTGAATAGATTGACTTTGTACTCTTTTAATTATATGGAATACCTTAATGCAAATGAATAATGCCTTTGCTTATCGGTCGGACCAATAGCCATTTCCCTCTCTTGAGAATGGCCCAGTTTCAAATCTTTTGCTCTGTAATACTCTTTCCTGTTTCATTTCCAGATTCTACACATGCGTAATTGTGCAAAATATCATACTTCTGTATATAATTTGAAGTTTTTCCATATTTTGCTAGGCAAAATCTGAGACTGTGAATAGAGTTTCTGAAATTGTTGAGACCCAATTTACATTTCTCGACGGTTCTGTAGTTGCACTTGAACCTAGGTTTTCAGCCGTTGGCGCTGATTCCCTTGACACAATAAGTTTTCACTAACATACATATATGTTTGCTGCACCTATGTGTAGGTGTTTAACAAGGTTCAGAAAGTGTCAACAATGGATAATGATCATAATATGATTATGGCAGCCCCGAATCATAAACGAATTGGGTTAGGGAGTAAAAATAAAACGCATCTTGGTGACCCACTGTTAAATCTGATCACCATAAATATTAAAAGTAAATCAACACATATTCCATAATAATATAACTCAGATCTACACACACATGTATATATACCACACACATTTGCACAGACCTGGCCATATTAATAAAACTCAGACTGCATACACATGCCTGATTTATAAACTTCACTAGGTAGTCATGAAACAGTAGCAACTGATTATTTTTTATATAAATCAGATACTTCTTTAAAATGATTTGAATATAAGGTAAGTAAACACATGACATATAAGTTTCAAGTTCAAACGCAAGACCAAAAAGGATGCACATCTAACAAAATGACAAACAAACGTTATACATACTCTTTGTTTTAACATAGTGTTGCAATGTTACTTTGGAACCTGTTAATTTTTTAATCTGATATCTAATATATATTATATGTGTAGGTGGTTTCGTGCAACTCAGTTGGCCTGGATGAGATGGTTCCCACAGATCCGACCCGACCCGACCCGACTCGACCCAACCCTATCTGATATTCTTTATACTATATAGGAACCTGAATCCGACCCAGAGAATTATGTCTGACTCGATGGATTATACACATAAGTTGCAGGGACAAAAAAGAACAATGTAGTGTCGGCTGAAGGTAATGATGAGGCAGTCACGGGAGATCAGCAGATTGTGGTCACAAGTGGCAGTGGCATGCACTTCCATGCACACCATCACAAGCAAAAGGCTGCAATAGGACAACAACTTCTTCGTTATTATGTTGTAGCCATGGTTAGTTTTAATCATAACCATTTTTCATTATTTGCTTATAACAAACCCTCTACGTAGATTTTTGTATTATGAAATAGTAGAATTAATGTAGATATCCGAATCTAAAACTTGGGATAATTAAAAGTATTCAAATTTTCAAATAATTTAATATCCATATCCGAAATATTATGTATACAAAGGGATATTGAGTCCTAAAAGTTTAGATATCTAAATTCGAACAATATACATATGCTCACATGTGTAATAACTTTCATGTGTGCGTAGCATAGTTAGTAAGATAAAAATAAAAGTATTGGTTTATTAAATCCTGTTTTTCATTTGGTTAAAGTAATTTTTAGGTTTAAAAATCTGTATTTCAAGAACTTGGAATAGTTGTTCACTCGATAGTGATCGGACTCGGGGTTGGAGCCTCAAATGATGTATGCACAATTAAACCATTGATATCAGCTCTTTGTTTCCATCAAATGTTTGAGGGCATGGGTCTTGGTGGTTGCATTCTTTAGGTAACATCATATAACAGGCCAAATACAAGACGATTGAGAAAACAATATTGGTTTTTTTCTTCTCAACAACAACTCAATTCGTGATTGCTGTTGGTATTGCATTGTCAAAGGTATACAAGGAAAATAACCCAACCGCTTTGATCACAGTAGGATTATCTAATGCTTCTTCAGCTAGGCTACTTATATACATGGCATTGGTTGATCTTCTTGCGACTGATTTTATGGGTGTGAAGCTTCAAGGAAGTGTTAAGCTTCAACGTAAATGGAAATTCCTCTAAAATGGAAATTTCTCTAAAATATACTCATGAACCACGGTTACCAAAAAAAAGATTCAGAACCTATGAAACCGTAACTTAGAGTAGCTACACGAGAGAAGCAACACAATTCTCTAAGTTTTGCAAATAGACAATGTTGTTCATTAGAAAATGAGGTAGCAGATCTATTTCGCGGGTTTAAGAGTGTGTTTTCATTTCTTTAATTGCTTTTATGCTATAAAATTTAGCTCTATGTTGTAGACTAAGGACCTGCATCCATATGCCACTATGTTTTTCAGGCTTCGTTTTCTTGAACACATACAAATGTTTGAAAATAACGCAGGGTTATTGTATAGACTCTAGAATCATGGGCATGAATTATGCAGCCTCGTTTCCATTATCATCTCTTTGTGTTTGAATGGAACAAAATGTAACTCGAAAGAATATGAAACTCCTATTGCCCCGCAGCGAAGAACGGGCATCCATCTTCGTTCTGTCAGAATTTGCTGTACAAATTGTATACATATTTGATAAGCTTTAAATTTTCATCTCCCTAATCTTACAAAGAAAACAATATTTCATAAGTGCGCCGCCTTTAGATAATTTTAGATTTTCAAAAAATATATATAATGATGTTATGATAGTAAATATAAATTCTTTCCATAACCTTATTAGTGACACGATCGGACCTATAGCCATGACAGAATATGCACGTGCATACCTTGTGATTCCTCAACGTAAGGTAAAAAAAAAACTGAGTTCTGAAATTTTGTTAAACGAATTACAAAGAGTGCATACCCAGAGAAAATGAGATGCATACCCTAATCCGTCTTATGATTCTGATTTATGTCAATGATCAAATAGATATATTTAAAATGAAAAAGTAGAAGAACGGTAGTCGGAAATAACGAATATAGTTGGCTCCTAATGAAGAAGAAGGTGAATATTAATACTGCATAATATTAATAGGTCCACTGTAGATGTGAATGTCCTGTCGCCAATTTTCAAGGCAAACCCACTTTTATATTTTATATTTAATAATTACTACTCTCTCCGTCTTAAAATTAGTGTCCTCTATTAACTTTTTAAATCTTTTTCTTCTAACTTTGACCTTAAATATTTTTATTTTTATTATATAATACTTAATGAAAAATATATAAATTGATTGATTTTTAAATTTATTTTCATTGTTATAATTTTCATCAAGTATAATACAACATAAACAAAAATATTTAATGTCAAAGTTAGAAGAAAAATACTTGAAAAGTCAATAGGAGACAATAATTGTGGAACACATAGTACTTTTTTAGTTGGCTTGAACGTTTTTTATTACTATTACAGTAATATTTTGTAAAGTGTGTTACTAATGTTTTTTTGTCTAGGAACTCTTTTATATTGTATATACAAGAAGCAATAGTTAAGCATCCAACATTTTGGGTTATAAGTTTTTCTGTTATCCCAATTTTTATTGAAGTAAATGGATACCTGCGCAAAGCAACGGTGTATACGGCAAATGGTTATACTTGCGAAGTCGTGATTCTGGTTCGACACTTGATGCAAAGCGTGTGGTTTTTGAAAAAAAATCGTGTGTTTTTTAAAATTAATATTGTGTGTTTTTTTAAAGTTATCAAGTTTAAAATTAATCAATTTTAAGATGTATTAAGGGTAATTTAAGCAATCTATTTTAAGTTTTCAGTTTTCAAGATTCAAAAAAAGTGATACCACACACACACACACACATATATATATATATATATATATATGGTGGAGGTACAATGAGAAGGCCCTTAAAATAAAAAGGATGACAAGCCATCTCAACCATTGGATTACATTTGAAAGATTAAAAAGGCGGAAGGGCATTATTGTAAATATTAGGAACTTGAGGGGCAAAGCTGTTCCAATAGAAAATACCCCCACTTACAAACTACGTCGTTTCACACACAACAATATTCCATATCTTCTTCTCATTTCATACCCTAATTTCACACACAATCTCTCTCTAAAAACACACACATAACCCTATTCATCAACGATAATTCATCATTGATGAAACCTACTGCATCGACGATGATTACTACATTAATATATTAGGTTTGAATCACCATTCGAAAACCATACTGCATCAACGATCGTTACTGAATCGATATGTTAGGGTTTAAATCATCATTCAAAAACCTTACTACATTAATGATGGGGAAAACAAACCTACCAAAGGTTACACATCATTGTAAGTTTATAAATGAACTCTAACTTTGTTACTGAATTGATTTTGTTAATTCTTATTTACTAAAATTATGTTTTTGTTGATTAATTTAACATGAAGAAAGAGTAATAGACCAATATGTTAATTTTTGTTTGATGCACCTGAATTTGAGATGTGATGCAGTAGGTGGCCTATTGTTGTGTATAAGGATGAATTAGGCTAAATCTAGGTTGTGTTATGTATGAAAATGTGTTTGTATGCTAGGTTATTTGTTTGATTCACCTAAATTTTATATGTGATGCAGTAGGTGGCATGTTGTTGTGAATAATGATGAATTAGGCTAAACGTAGGCTGTGTTATGTACAAAAATATGTTTGTATGCTAGGATATTTGTTTGATGCACCTAGATTTGAGTGAATTTGAGTTGTAATGCAGTAGGTGGCTTGTTGTGAATAAAGGTTGTGTTATTTGCGGAAATGTGTTTGTATGCAAGGTTGTAAGGATTATATTATTAAGTTTGATGATTAGAAGTTCAAGACAAGCTAAGGAGGTTGCTGGGATTTGGCATTTCAAACCAGAATAAGGTTAAGACAAGCTAAGGAGGCTGCCAGACAGTTGGCATGATAATATTAGATTTGTTTTCTATAGGCCTATTAATAAATTTGCGTGTAGTATCTTTTAGAGATTGTTATTGTGTGCGGCTTTACATTATGTTTGGCAAGAGAGAAATTTGATAATGTTTTGAGGCAAGGCTCGAACTACTATTGTTCTAATTAATCTTATTAAAGATGTGGTTAGATTAAGATTTATGAGCTTAAGGTGATGCTTCTAAAAAAGTGTGTGAAGCTGCTGATATTTAAGGATTTCATGTGATGCATGGTTATTCTGGTTGTCGGCTAAAATTTGAATCATGATTAGTTCTCGTATTCTTTTATTCTGAAGATTTGAGAGTTTGATATGTAGTCTGGTTGTAATATATGTTGGGAGATTAATAGTGATGAGGTTGATGATTTTATGGTGGTAGTTTTTACTTGATGTTGCTGATTATGAGATGTATAAAGTGGGTACTAGTAATTGTCTGTATTATTTGGGTAGTATGTATTGGTGGTTCTGCACTATTGTTAGGATGAGAGTGTTTTGGCTAGAAAATTTCACGCTTCTAGAAATCCCAGTTTTAGATGTGATAGGTTTGTATCATGGCCATGACGTTTCTGTGTGGTGTAGTTTTTATGATCATAGCGGTGCTGCGTATTCTGATTGCATTTTGGTTTCTTGGTTTGTTCGTTGCTGCAATATTGAAGATTTTTGCTGTCATTTATTCTTGTTTGAGGACTATTTAGTTTCTTGCACTATGATTGGCACTATCTCAGAACCATTAGCCGTATTTAGTTTGTATTTCTAGCTAATGGTTCTTAGCAGTAACTATTCCTTATTTTTTTTGAACTTAACTATTCCTTATTGACTTATTATTTTGTGTTGTGTGCCTAGCACATATGGTTTTTAGATAATAATATTCTTTTTATGGCTGCTGAATTATGAGTTTCATTGGACTATCATGTATTCCAAGGATGATTTTAGTGTGGCTATATCTTCTTTGTTAGAATATATCTTACTTGTTGGTTTCAAGGGTGTTTAGATTTGGGTTATTCAAAGTTAAAATAGTGCTCGTTACTTGATTAATAGGATAGAGAGTGATGATTTTATTTATTCTGATTGCATGGTGTTGTATGTTGATTTATCTTAGGATTCTAGTTTGTGAAATTATATTGATTTATGTTGTTGGAGTTATAGTAATAAGGATATGTACTTTAAGGATTATGATGGTGTTTTTTTGGATTAGCCTAGACTTCATTTGTATGAAATTTAGCTATTTTAAAAAGATTTGGAGTAGACTTCATTTGTATGGGCCCAGGATGGAAGGTTATGATATTAAGAGTTAGGATGTATTGGGCCTTCGTTGGAATCAGCTAAAGAATGGCAGTAACCCATTGCTGAATTATAGATTATTATGTAATGTTTATTATTTCATGTTTTTGGTCATATTATATTATTTTGGTATAGATTAGTGACTTATAGTTTAATTTCGTTATTAGTCATGTTTCTAAAGCATGTTTTAGGCATGTCATTTTTAAGCTTACATAGGTTTTCATGTAAGGCTTTGTGTTGTATTCTTTGATTGTATTATTTGATTGGTTGTTCTAATATAATTGTTGGGGTATAGTCCTTTGTGTTGTATTCTGAAGTTGAATTTGAAATATGAGATTGCGCACGTTAACCTTTCTGGTTTTTCTAACAAGAATTTAGACATGACTCATGAGTGAGCATATAGAAGAAAGTCTATTGGTTTTTTGAGGAGGGATAAAGATATCATTTATTGCATCACAATGTAAATCTAATGCATCATAATGTTATAAATCTACTGCATCACAATTTATAAAATCTACTGTATCATAATGTATAAATCTATTGCATCAAAATGTTATTAACTGAACAATCTATAAATATACTACATCACAATGCATAAATATACTGCATCACAATATTATAGATCTACAATATGTAAAATCTACTACATTACAATGTTTTATATTCCGGATCACAACATTAACTAATGCATCGCAATGTATAAATCTACTGCATCACAATGTTATTTTACTGCATCACGATGTATAAAATAGTTGTAAATCTATTTTTTGTTATAATAGTTGTAAATCTACCGCATCATAATGTTATAAATCTACTGCATCACAATGTATAAAATCTACTGCATCATAATATATTAATCTATTGCATCAAAATATTATTAACGGAACAATCTATAAATCTACTGCATTACAATGTATAAATCTACCGCATCGAAATTTTATAGATCTACTGCATCACAACTTGTGTTTATATTAGTTGATATTATGGCAAAACTTATTAGCGTTGTTCATGTGTTATTGGTTGAAAGATATTTAGTTATAATGTGGGTTAGGATCGGTTGCAATAAATGAAAGGAAAATTGTGCATTGAGTTTTTTTTTCTAAAATATATTTTGAGGATTTATGTATATAGCTACTTCAACAAAAAAGAAGAATATGGGTATAAAAATTCAATTGAGCATGATACTTAAAGCAGTGACAAGAATAGCTGACCGAAAAAAAGATGAAAGGAAAAAGTTAGATGTTGGTGTTAATGCGGAGGCAACTGAATCTGACGAAGAACCTATTGTTGATCCCTCTTCAATGGATCTTGTATTCCTTAGCTTGAGTAAGGTTTAGGTATGCAAGATAAATCCTACACAACTATAGTAGAAACCTTGTTTGATAATACTAAAGATTATGCGGAAACAATAATTCTGATGAACACACAAATTAACAAACAAAAGCTTCAATATATTAATACGAATACTCTAACTAGTATTAGGGTTACAAAACCTTGAAGCTATGACAATTCTATGAATGACTCGTTTTGATACTTTGATACATAGAATTCTATACCATAGGACCTCCTTTTATACACCAAGGAGTCCTAATGGGATTACAATATTTTCCTATGTTATCATGATCTTTTAAACAGATAAATTATACATATCTTTTACAAAAATATCTCATACACACCTAAAAGCAATCTTTATCCTTTATCTGAGCAGTCTTTATCCTTTTAGTAGTTGTAATCTTTCAGTAGTTGTAACTTATATACCAGCAGCATTAACTTTCAACACCAACAGTAGTAACTTTTGTACCATCAGCACTAACTGTATACAAACAGCATTAACTACTTAGAAAGTTTTCTTCAATCTTCACCAGCAGTACTAAGTTACACTAGCAGTACTAACTTTAGTCTAGTAGTACTAACATTACTAGCAGTGGTAACTAGCAGTAGTAATATACACTAGCAGTAGTAACTTACACTACCAGTAGTAACTAGCAGTACTAACTACTTAGCATATTTTTTTTATTAAGATTACTAACAACACTAATTTATACTTAGCAGCAGTAACACAAACCTTAGCAGTCTTAGTTTCCACTAGTAGTAGTAACTTCCAAACAGCATCAAAAGACTTTTAATCCCAACAATCCTCCCTAAAACTTGATATTCTTCTTCAAAATTATCAAGTTTCATTAAAAGCTTCATCAATCAACAAGAGGATGCTTCCAAACACTTCATTGAGGTACATAGCCTTCCTTAAGCTGTTTCTTGACCAATCTGAGAAGCTCAAATGCCATTTCACACTCATAATCAACTTGGAGCTTCACATCATTGAACATCTGATGTAGTGTGTGCTTTGTAAGTGGATACATCTTCTCAACCAACAGATAATAAAGTATGTTCTGCATTGTCACACAATGAACTCTACAAGAATCATAAAGCTTCCAGTTTAGCACTTTAACTAATCCTTAATGATTCTTCCATACATTATCTTCAAGATGATGTTCAAACATGGTCTTCAAATTAAGATGTAAGAAAGTATCCATGTAATTCACTGGCTCTGTCTTCTTAAATCTTGCTTTGACTATACTCCAAAGAACTTACAAATCTTCCCTGTTAAAGTTTTTAAGCATCTTTCCAAAAGTTAAATACATCTGAGAATTACCATCTGCTATGATAATTTGTAAATAACTTTTCTTCACTTCTTTGTAGATCTTGTAGTCAACAATGGTTGGAAATTTGGTAGATAAAGGTGTATCTTCAATAGTTACATCATCTCCATCATCTGAAATGATTTCCATACATTGCTTAAGCTCTTTAGTTTCTTTATCATCATCCGCCTTTTGCTTCTTAGAGCTTTCTTGTTCCAGAGCTTCTCATGCTCTCTTTGAGCTGCTTTCTTGTGCTATCTCTACTTTAGCTTTCTTGGAACTCTCTTTCACTAATTCTCTATCCATATCTACAAATATGTTTACCCTTTTCATAGCTTTGTCAAATAGGTCTTAAATATTTACAAATGACTTATTCTTTAAGTCTTTGGGCTTCCATCCTTCCATGTTTTTCAAGTAAGTACACATGAAACTCCTTTGCTGAGCTTTTGTTGGTGGTCTGTTCCTTTTCTCTTTTGCTTTTTTTGCTGCAAAGTGTTTTCTTCTTTTCTCTAAGAGTTGTACAAATAATGTAGCCTTTTCTGCATCAGACAACTCTTCTTGCTCTTGAGCTTACAGTCTTTGAGCCAACTGATAATCAGCTTCAACTTTAGCTTGAATATCATCCCAAGCTATTTTAGGTTCTTTAACTTTTTGAGCTTTTTCCCTGGCAAGCCTTTCTTCTTCATCTTCTTTAGCTTGTAGCTTGAAAGCAAGTTCTTCATCAAGCTTGAGTAGATCTTTCTTAGATATTTTCTTCACAGGTTCTTCTTCAACCATTTTTCCTTTACCCTTGTCCTTGACCTGTGTTGGTTGTTGTGAAGAAACTATTAGTGTAGGAGCTTGCTCTTGTTCAAGAAAAACAATCCCTTTTGCTCTGGGTCTTGAGCCAACAACTGTAATTGTTGTAGCAGCAGTTGTTGGTATAACAATACTAACCTTTGTTGAAGCAGCACTAACTAGTACACTTGGCTCTTTAATAACATCCCCTTTTTCCTAAACTTTTGCACTTTTCAAAGCTGCAAGTGCATGAGCCAATGTAACTTCATTAACACTTAAATTCACATCTTTATCAGCAACTTCACTTTCAACAACTAACTCATCACCATCCAATTCATTTACATCAAACATTTCAACATCATGAACATTCTCCAGGGTGATGTCTTCATCAACATCAATATCATAAATTTTCCTGCCCTGTTTAGATGCATCCTCCTGATCACCCAAACTAGCTTCTTTAGAAGAAACTACTCTTGTAGATCTACCAACCCTGTATAATCTTTTGAGCTTATGAGTTATTGACCCTCCTTTATTCTCTAAATTCTTGACTCTCTTCTTTAAACTTGTAATCTCCTAAGCTTGATCAGTCTTTGTGTTCTTCAGGTCAAGCACTCTTTGTTGTAGTTTGGTATAAAAATCCATCAATTCCTTAAGTTGCATACTAGGCTCCTCAGTGACAGCCTCATCTGCTACATTTATAGGATCACTAGGAACACTAGACTGAGGTGCCTGAGTGTCCTTCTCCTTAGGCCTCCTAGACTTTTGTTTCCATTAAGGTTGTGATGATGATGGTTGAGTAATGATGGGTGTGTGATAGGGATCGGTTGGCATTGCTGAACCTTCACCCATTTCTTCTTGAGCTTGAACCACCATGATTGGAAATAATGGTGTTACTCTACCAGAAAAGTCTTTTCCTTGCCTTCTCATGTTAGCAAAAATCTTCTTTGTGTGTGAGGGTGCAATATAAATCCTGTTGTGAGTTGCCATCCCTTCTAGTTGATTATTCAAAAAGAATTGTACGAATCTTGGATACATTAAGAATTTGACAGCATTATACAAGTTCTTCATCATGCTTTCAAAAATGTACTTAGAAAAGTTGAACTTTTTGTTTGTGGCTAAACAGATAATTGCAGAGGCCATAGTGCTACTAAGTTCATTCCATGCAGTAGTCTTAGCACTTAGGCATTGCAAAATGGTATGAATAAGGAATTTCTATTGGGGAGAGAAGAATGCCTTATAGAATGTAAGCTTTTGTGAAAGTTTTTCATACCCCATGAGTGTAAGCTGTTCAAAAATTATAGCATTTGGTAGACAATCAACATCTTCCAGTTGAAGATCTCTTCTTACAGTTGCTTCAGTTATGATGATCTTCTTTCTATCCACTAGGGCTTGTAACTGTTGTTCCCCATTGACTGTTTTCACCTTGATAGTGGTCCAAAATTGTTCAATAAACAAAGTATATATAATGGGATTAACGGTTAAAGCATATCTTATAGAACTAGCATTCAAAAAAATCAACAACTTGTTCAAACCCCTCACTTTTAGTGGGTTTAGCCAAAAATGCGACTAAATTATGAGTATCAGCAAATTGTAGGGTCGTCATTGTGTTGGGTTTTAATGATAAATGATGAAATTGAGTTACGGTTTATATGATTAGAGGTATATGAAAGATTGAAATCAGTTAAAATGATGAAAGAAAACCCTTAATCGAAGTATTATCGAAAACGTACTCTTCCGCATCATTAACGATTCACAGCAATTGTAAGTTTATGCCTAGCAGCATTAACTTTCAATAGCAGTAGTAAGTTTATGCCTAGCAGCATTAACTTATAACAGCAGTAGTAAGTTTATGCCTAGCAGCGTTAACTTCGCCCATCAGTAGTAAGTTATGCCTGACAGCATAACTTTGATAGTTACTGTGTCATTAATCTCCAATTCATCTAACAACTTTTTTCCTATCATCAAATTAACATTTTGACTCACAAAAACTCTCTATCTATTTTTTATTTCTCTTAATTCTTTTAGCTCACAATTCTCTATGTCTGTTTTTGCTTTCTCTCAATTATTTTAGCTCACAATTCTCTCTGTCTGTTTTTAATATATTCAACTCTCTTTCTGTTTTTCAGCTCACAACTTCTCTCAATTCTTTTTCTCACCAAATCACTCTATCTGTTTTTATCTCACACAACTCTCTTTTTGTTTTTCAACTCACAAATTCTCTCAATTCTTTTTCTCACTAAATCACTCTGTCTGTTTTTATCACACATCTCTCTTTCTGTTTTTATTCTCACCAACTCTCTCAATTCAGTTTACCTCACCATTTTCATAATCAAGACTTTAAAGAATGAGCATTCCTATACTAGCAATCAAATATTAAAATCTACTTACATCAAATGCTTTTGTAAGCAAATCTGCAACATTCTTGTCAGTATGAATCTTGATCATTTGAATTAGCTTATTTTCATTGGAATCTCTGATAAAGTGATGTCTAATCTTAATGTGCTTTTTTTTAATGAAAAACAAGGTTCTTAACTATGCATATAGTACTCTCATTATCAATATAGATTTTTGTATGCATAAATTTAGACCCATAATCAAGCAATTGATTTTGAATCAAAGCACTTGACCACAACAACTTGAGGCAGCTACATATTCAGCCTTTATTGTGGAATTAGCAACCACAGTCTGCTTCTTGCACTGCCATAAGATCAATCTACACCCAGAAATTAACAACCTCCTGTTGTAGACTTCCTATCCAAGCTTGCTCTAGCATAATCACTATCAGTGTATGCTACCAAATCAAATGGTGAATCTTTTGGATACCAAAGGCCCAATTTAGGTTGACCTTTTCAGTATCTAAAAATTCTTTTCACAGCATGAAGATGTGATACTTTTGGGTTGACTTGTTATCTTGCACAGGCACACACTGCAAACATAATATCAGGTCTTAAAGAAGTAAGATACATCAATGAACCAATCATTGATCTATATAAATGAACATCCACTTCTTTACCATCTTTATCCTTAAGCAAAGGCTTTTGAGTTTCCATAGGTGTGTTTGCTGTCTTGACATCAGTAAAACCAAATTTCTTTAAAATCTCAGTCACATACTTGTCTTGACTAATAAAAATCCCATCCTCCTTCTGCTTTACTTGTAGTCCTAAGAAGAATGTGAGTTCACCCATAGAACTCATCTAAAACTTCTTATGCATCATCTTCTCAAATTCTGTGCATAATGATTTCTTTGTAGAACCAAATATAATATCACCTACATACACTTGAACTAACAGGATATCACCTTTGTCCTTTCTGATAAACAAAGTCTTGTCTATCTTTCCTCTCTGAAACCTATTGTTTAACAAATAAGTTGACAAGGTTTCATACCAATCTTTGGGAGCTTGATGCAGTCCATAAAGTGCCTTTTCTACTTTGTATACTCTATCAGGGAAGTTTGGATCTTCAAATCCTGGTGGTTGACAAACATAGACTTCCTCTTCAATCTTACCATAAAGAAAAGCACTCTTGACATCTATCTGGTACACCAAAAAGTCTTTAAATGAGGCATAGGCTAAGAATAGCCTAATTGCTTCAATTTTGGTAACAAGGGCAAAGAATTCATCATAGTCAATCCCTTCTTATTGTGTGTACCCTTGAGCAACCAACCTTGCTTTGTTCTTTATCACAATGCCTCTTTCATCCTTTTTGTTCCTAAAGACCCATTTAGTGCCAATAGCCCTTTTGCCATTTGGTAAATCCACCAAGGTCCAAACCTTTTGTAATTTGAAAATTAAAAGCTCATCCTGCATAGCTTTTATCCAGCTTGGATTCTTCAATGCATGAATTACCTTTTTGGGTTCTTTTTGTGATAAAAAGCGAGCAAACACGCAATTTTGAAAGTCTTTATGGTTTGTTCTTTGCTGAACTGAACTAATCAAACCATGTTCTTCCAAATTCTTTGTCATTCTTCTTGTTTGAGGTGCTAAATTCAAGTCTCCAATAATTTGTTCAACTGGATGATTTTTGTGTATTCTTGTAGTTAGAATAGGACTGACAGGTATAAATGTATTCAAAATGTTCATGTCAGCCTCTGCACCAACATCTTCATAATCATCTGAATACACAATATCTTCCAATTCAGGCATATTTGGATCATTTGGAAGTTTAATGCTTGTATTACTACTAACAGTATTAACTTCTATGCCAGCAGTATTAACAGTTAAACTAACAGTATTAACATTGTTAGTGTTGTTTCCATCACTAGCAATATTAATATTGTTAGTGTTGTTAACACTATCATTCTTATTACTTAGATCACCACCTTCTTTTCCTGGTTCTTCAGTAACCTTCTTTTCATTATCTCCTGAAGGTTTGAATCCAGCATCAGGAGAACTCTTTGGACTTTAAGAGAGTAGTAGATCAACATGCCACAATGGTAACAAAATATAATCTTTGTCAGGTATTGTCTCCATTCTAGCTTTACATGCGTCATCATATGCTTTTGTACCTGCATTACCATTAGACTGATTTCCTGCAACAACTAGCTTATAATTCATTGACTTTGTTAGTGCATCAATATCAAAAGGCCAATTTGGTCCACTTCCTCCAATATTAGGTGTATTTTCACTAAATTGGACATGCAGGTTCTCTTCAACTATCCTAGTTCTACTGTTGAATGCTCTAAATACTTTACTATTGATTGAGTACCCAACAAAGAATCCTTCATCAGCCTTACCATCAAACTTACGTAAGTGATCTATGGTATTGAGAATTGTAACAAGACACCCAAATGGTCTTATAAATCCTAAAGCTGGTTTTCTTCCAAGAAAAAGTTCATAATGGGTCTTGTTATGAGGCTTAGTTACTAATACTCTATTTTGCACATAGCAAGCAGTATTAACTACTCCAGCCCAAAAAGTAGTAGGTAGCTTAGAATCAGCTAGCATTGTCCTAGAAGCCTCAATTAGTGTTCTATTTTTCCTCTCAGCTACTCCATTTTATTGAGGAGTTCTAGCTACACTAAATTCTATCTTAATACCTTTTCTCTCACAAAACTGATTCATCTCCTTATTCTTGAACTCGGTTCTATTGTCATACCTAATTACCTTAACCCTTTGATTTTTTAGATTTTCTACTCTAGTTATAAAGGACTTAAGAATGCCACTAGTCTCGTCCTTAGTAGCTAGAAAGAAAACCCAACTAAACCTACTGTAATCATCTGTGACAACTAGGCAATACATCTTTTTCATTAAGCTCTTTACAAATGTTAGACTAAACAAATCCATGTACAACATATGTAAAGGTTAGCTGATTGAACTTACTGTTTTGGACTTACAAGAAGCTCTATGTTGTGTTGAAACCTAATTGTAGGCTTCATAGATCGTTTTGCCCATCTAGGATATCATAACATTGATTACGTAGCGGAATAACAATTAAGAACAACAATGTTATGAACAAGGTTTTTATTCATAAACTATATCCCCAAGATCAAATGATCCTTGAGGCTAACTAATACACTATTCGACTTTAATCAGTCGACTATACTATCTAGATAACTAACTACTAATAAGCTAACTATTAGACTCTCATTGGAGAGATCTAACTATGATGGATGCTTAAACCTACACACCTAATACCCTTTATATAGAGGGATATTAAGGCTTACAAAGGAAGCTAATTAATTGTATTAGGAAGTTAATTAAAACTAATTAAAACCTTCCTTTATCTTTGATATTCTTTGACTTTTCAATGCTTATCTTCATGGAAATCTTCCAGCATTTAATTCTTCATATGTAGAATACCAAAGTGTCATATTAATCCCTTGTTGTTTCATTCGTCTTCATTTAAGCATATGTAGCTTTGTAATCATCAAATCAATAAACCCAGCATGTTGCTTTCCTTTTTGACAAGTAACACAGGTTTGATCATTTTCAAAAAGTTTTGAAGGTAAACCTCTTACAAGATTTCCCTTAACCAGTTAATTCATAGTTTTGAAATTTATGTGTCCAAGCCTTCTATGCCAAAGTTTAGATTCATCAGATGTGGCTTTTGCAAAGAGACATGTTAGACCTCCTTTAGGAACAATATTCTTTAAATTAACAATATACCTATTGTTCTTTCTAGGAACTTTAAATAAAACATGACTTTCATCAGTTAACTTAAAGTTTGGAGATAAAAAATACATTCAGTGTCATTAAAAAGAACACTATTCTTTTTGTCGCACATTTGTGAGACACTAAAGAGGCTAAACTGTATATCCCTTACAAAATACACATTCTCAAAATCTAAATTACCAGTTTTTATTATACCTCTGCCTGTGATTTTCCCTCCTTTGGGGTTACCTCCAAAGGCAACATATCCTCCATCAATTTCTTCAAAATCAGTAAGATAGGACATGTTCCCTATCATGTGCCTTGAGTATCCACTGTCAATCACTCCTTGGTCCTGTAAATCCATTTGTGAATTGTCCTGCACATGTGGAAAGAAAATCAGTCTCTTTTGGAGACCCAAGCCATCACTGACTTGGATCTGCCTTGTGCATCAATATAATCAAACCTTTTTAGGATGGTTGATGCACTATTGTGTTTAGAAACATGGTTTATTACTTTAGTCTTTGGTTTCCAAACCAAACAAGCTGAGGCCTTAACAGCATTAACTTGATTTTCCTTAACATCATTAAGTAATGCTTTTGACCTAGCAGCATTAAATACTGCTTTTGGCCAAGCAGTATTAACATTTTTACCACTAACAATATTAACCCTATTATTAAAATCACTATTTTTAGTTGTTGTTTTATTGTTAATGGGCCTTCTAACAGTTAAATGTGCTTTATTAAAAACATTTGACATTGGTCTTGCACTATTTACTGTTGTTTTGGGTTGAGCAATATTAACTGTTCTAAGGCCAAAGAAAGGATACAGGCCTTACCTTATAATATGATTTTGAACCAGGTTCCTTTATGACTGGGGAGTCATCAAAGAAAAAATTCTATGAATCACCCTTTGAGTATAGTTTCCCCACTGGTTTACCATCTTTTTATTATAAAACTGTCACTGATGGGTTATCACAACCATATTGTCATGTGATCAAAACTTTCACCCACATAGCAAGGCTTTGTGAATCATCTCAAAATTACTTCCTAAATCTTTGAGACATCATGTTTATTCATTTTCGGTTTTCCTTTAAGGACTATGTGTGGTTCTGACTATTTGATTACCTTGTTTTAAAACAGTTGTTTTCCTAGGAATTTTACTTGCTCTTAATTTAACAAACTCTATTTAGCAAAATAACTTTACTGTTTTCTCTCTTTCTAGCCTAAGGCACATCTTCTCCTCACTACAGACACCCATAATGTAAGTCACCATTTATTCTTCCCACAACCTTAGGCTTGTCCTGTACCACCTTACTTCACTAGTCTCCAACTACAGCTTCTTAACGTAGGCTTCACTAAACTAAAGGCTCATTTACAAACTCCCTAGACCAAGAAGGACAAATCGGTTTTGGAGGCATAAAAGTTTCCTGTAGTAGGGATGGAAACAACATTATACCCTAGAACCTGTTTTTGCCACTTGATCAACTACTGACAATCGTATTAAGTTTGCTTAAGCTTTTAGATGAATTTCCCTCAAGTTTTTCTAGCACTTAGCTGAATTTCATCTTTTGTTTTTGAGCCAGTTCCACTTCTCCTAAGCTCTGTAATGGCTACTTCTTTTAAATAAATCTCACGTTTTAAGAGCTTGATATCTTCTTCATAAACCACCTCATTTTTCTTATACACTAGAAGTCTTGCTTCTATAGACTCTAAACCTGTTTTATAAGTAATATCATTTATCTTAGATGTCCTTAAGTCTTTTAACAATTGTTCATTTTGTTCTTTAAGAGTTTTAAAATTTTCCAAACAAGATGATGAATAATTTGAATCAATAGATACCCAAGAGTTAAACTTTAGAAAGAGTAACCATGATGCAAATAGTTGGACCTTCTTCTGCTTGATCACTCCAATCATAATCACCAAGACCATCACATGAGATCAAAGCATTTGGAGTAGTTATCTCTACTGGAACAACCCTTCTTGTGTTCTCCCTATTCATGTTTTCTTGGTTCCTTGGACCATGGCACCTCTTGCAAATTGTCCCTTGTGTTGTTGGCAGTTTAACACTCCACATTGGACTACAAACCCAATGTTTCAAGTTACCTTCACAATCAGCTTTTTCTATTTCTTCAAGAATCTCCTTGCCCTCATTGGTTAGCATAGCCATCTGCCAACTAAGTCCATCTCTTATAAATCATTAGATATTTGTTCAAGTCCTCATTGTAAAGTTGTGACGTTAGTTGAGGGCAAAGAAAGCATATGATAACAGCATCACTCAAGTTATTAATGGTTTGATTAACAGCAGTAGCTGAGTCTACATTGTAACACCTGATATTATTAGACTAGTCCATTTACTGCTGTGCGTTTGATTACACAAATGCTACATTTGTTATTGTGCTAGGCTTGATGTCCCTTTGGACATCTATTCAGATATTTGCAAGGTTGTTGTAAAGATCACCCAAGCTTAATGTATATACTCAGCTTGTTCCTCCACTCAATAGTAGGTTTGGTTCCAGTCTGTGATTAACTTCTCAAAAACTTCTGATAACTTCGTTCTTGTGAGATTATACTTTTTTTTCCCACCTTGAATCTCCAACTGACTGATAAGCTTTTGAAGCATATCAAAGGTTTGATCTAATACCTCAAGCGAGATGCTTTAAAATTTTCATCCTGCTTGTCTTTAGAAGATTCCCCTGATCTTTTTAAGGTAGTCAGCATTCCCTCCAAACCTCTTCGTAACATCTGCAGCAATACTTGGCACTTGATGAGTTAAACTTCAATTGATTTCCATTTGATCCACAATAGATGATTTTCTTGCCTTCAACTCTAACCTCTTTTGTGCCTTTTCTTCAGCAGTTGAAGGAGCAATTATAGTCTCAACACCTTTAACAAGTTATGTGTATTGAGGTGGCATACAATTCTCTATGACTTTCCATAAGACCGGAAAAGTTTTAAATATTGACCTGAAATTTATAGGGTGTGACACTCCACACCATCTACATCTCTAACATAGCACGAATGTTTTCTGAATGCAACTTCAAGATCTGAATCACAAAATTGTCCTATAGAAAAAAGATTGTGTCCAAGTCTTTTTGTTGATCCCACTTGAATGGATCTTGAATTCCTTAGCTTGTGTATGGTTTAGTTATGCAAGATAAATTTTACACAACTATGATAGAAACTTTGATTGATAATACTAAAGATTATGCGGAATCTAATCTTTAATATAAGAAGAATTCTTTAATGAAACAGTAATTCTAATGAACACACAGATTAACAAACAAAAGCTTCAATATATTAAGACGAATACTCTTAACTAGTATTAGGGTTACAAAACCTTAAAGCTATGACAATTCTATGAATGACTCATTTTTTATACTTGATACATAGAATTCTATACCCTAGGACCTCCTTTTATAGGTATCTTTTACAAAAATATCTCATACATATCACATAAGCAATATTTATTTTTTCTCAGAGCAATCTTTATCCTTTCAATAGATGTAATCTTTCAGCAGTTGTAACTTTGTACCAGCAGCATTAACTTTCAATACCAACAGTAGTAACTTTTATACCAGCAGCACTAACTGTGTACAAGCAACATTAACTACTTAGAAAGTTTTCTTCAATCTTCACCAGCAGTACTAAGTTACCCTAGCAGTACTAACTTTACTCTAGCAGTACTAACATTACTAGCAGTAGTAATATACACTAGCAGTAGTAACTTACACTAGCAGTAGTAACTAGCAGTACTAACTACTTAGCATATTTTTCATTAAGATTACTAACAACACTAATTTATGCTTAGCAGCAGTAACTAATACCTTAACAGCAGTAACTTCAAAAAGGCTTTTAATCCCAACACCTTCTACATAATATACATTGGAGATCACACTGTCACTAATCATGTAATCTACATAACCCCTAATAGCACCAAAATGATCATTCCCAAATCTGACTGTGTCAATGAACCTTTTCACGAAATTTTTGAGCCGTGAGCGATTCCCCGTCATATGTTTTGAGCAGCCTGAGTCCAAATACCAAAAGACGATATGTACGACCTGCATTTGAAAACAGGCAAAGATGGAGAGTTTGGTAATTCGGATCCCCAAATTCTGTTGGGGTCCTGTTGGTTAGCAGAAACAGTAGTATATTTTACGGGAACATCAATTGGCTGTGACGTAGCTGTAGTGGGAATGCCAGTGGAAATTATCATGTCCTTTTTGCTTCTACGTTTGTACCTAGTTAATGGATTCTGAGTAGTGTTACTAAATCTCTCAGTGATCATAATTTCACTAGTACTAACGTGTTTAGGTTGCTGTAAAGGCACTACTTTGGAGTGAGTAAACCTAGTTAAAGGGCACTGTTCTCCTAAAGTGAATTTCTTTCCAATGGGCTTCCATTGATAACCAACATTTTTAAACAGTTTTCCTGTTGCTTTCCAAACCTGCCTAACTTTGCTCAACACATTTTTAACAGTGGGGGGGGGGGGGCTTTCTGGTACCTAGGAATTGATAACCAACATTTTTAAACACACTTATCATGATTAGCATAAATTAAGCATTTGTTACATGTCTTGCACACAGAATTAGAATTCGACTTAATTACAGTACGCTTAGAGCTTATACTAAAATCAACACGATTCTCTTGTTTCAAATTAGACTTATTGTTCCTAGGGTGAGCTTCTACTTTCTTCTTGTTGTCACTTTTAGCTGGAAAGATCCTATTTTTCTTTGTATTGCTCCTAGGCTTTGACCTGCTAGCTTCAGTGGAACTGATTACTCCTGTAGAAGGAAGCACAGGTACATTAGTCTGTTGCACTTTCTGTTGCTCAACATGTGTTTGTGTGTTATTATTTGAAGTATCACATGGTTCCTTAAAAGTAACTTGCTTTTTCCTATTCAAAGGGGTAGTAGCAACCTTTTTATCTCTTTTACTGAATTCTTTTGAACAAGTACCAATCACACATTCTAACAAATCCTAAGATCGTTTAGTGCAAAAGCAGGCATTTGCAAGCGCATTATCTAATGATGTTTCAATTCTAGCTCTTCTACTATCTCACGAAGTGTTTCTACACTTTCCTCAAGATGTTTGATATAATCTAGATGAACTTCCCTATTGTTCCTATTGTGAGGGAGGATTGGTTCAACATCGATTGCATACATACCAGGGGCAAGAACTTTTGATTTTATAGTATCCATAGTGATGCATTTTATTTTTCCTTTAAGCTGAGCCTTTAGTTTCTCATTTTCAGTTAACAAAGAAGTTGTCTTTTCAATTGTTTTAGCACGCGTTATCTTAATAGAATCATACAATTCCTTGTAATGCTGCTTAACTTTTTCATTTTCAGCCCTAAAACGCTTATTTTGTTCTTGAAGAGCAGTGACATGTTCTGTTAACTCTATGTTCTGAGAATCTAAGGCCTTAAAATCAAGAGTACGATCTGCCGCACTACGTCTCTCATTCATGTAAGAGATTTGCTCTTTCAATTTTCTATTTGTGTTGTTCTTTCCTTGAAGCTTCTCTTTCATTTTGTTGATTTTAAAAAATGAGTCAAATTCAGGAGTATCCTGAGATGTTTGTGATTGATTGTTTCCAAAACATTCTTTAAGATTTTGATATTCCAATTGCAAATTTAGGTGATCTATCTCAAGGTTGGAAAAATGTTTTATCATTTCACTATGATCATCTTTTTGAATCTTGTGTTTTAATTTAGAAATCTCAGCTTCAAGTTCTAGACAACGTGCTTGTTCAACAGTGTAAGCATCATGCATTTCAGAAAATCTAGATACAGTATTTACAACATTTATGACATTATACAACAATTCATTAGACAAACAATCAACAATTAGATTCTCATTTTCAATGAGAAGGTTTTTCCTTTCAATGTCCGCACATTGCTTGTCCATAGCATTTTGTTCAACCTCAGCTTCTATTTGTTCAAAATTTTCTTTCATTTCTTTAACTTCTTTAACGAGAAATTTAAACCAAACCTCTGTTAAGAAATTTACACCAAACCGCTGCCTAAAAATCAAACCGCCAGAGGTTTGTTTCGTAAACCGCTATGAAAGGAATAATTCTTCAAAACCTGTAAACCGATGTCTATCCAAACCGCTATCACTAAAAGACAAACCGCTGTCACTATCTTATCTAACAAACCGCTGCAGAATAAGACAAACCATTGTTAAAATAAGACAAACCTCCGTACTGTCCTTTCTAACAAACCGTTGTCTACAGTACTTTTCTGATAGGAAACCACCGGCTAGAAAAAGTACCTTTTCACCTAAAAACACCTAAAAACCACCCTTTTGAATGTTTTTGCTTGATTTCTTCTACCAAACTAAGTACTACAATGATATAACTACTCTAAACACCTAAGTTTTAACACAACAAAGATCAAAACCTAAGAGAAAAGAGCAAACGAACCATAAACCTTAAAAAGTACAATTTTTGATCTAAACAAGCAACAAAACGCACATACATACGATCTAATCATCCCATGAGCTCTGATACCAATTGTAGGATATTGGATATCATAACACAAGGTAGATTAAGAGGTTAGCCGATTCCTAAAGAGAGAAAGACTAGAGAGAAAAGTTCTAGTCAGAGAAAGTAATACTTGAATTATGAAATGACCAACCCACCTCTTCCATGGGAAGCTAAGTAAATATTACCCAGCCCATTACCGTATGTCATACGTTATACATTAAACTACAAGCTACGATAAACTGTAAAATACACGGAGTGACCGAGTCTTTTTCCTAAACCTAACAGAGAATATTTATATAATTCAAATCGAATAGGAATGAAACATGTAATTTATTCTTTAGATTATAAACATTGTGTGTTTACTATTTTGGGAAAATGTTTTAGTGAAAGTAGCATGCACGTACAATATCTATATATGTGATAAGGGACACTAAACATTCTATGCATCGAGTGTTTTAAAACTCGGGTTGACTCGACCGATTAAACTGCGAACCATCTAAGTGTCTGAATGCCAGTTTTTAGCAAAAAGCCTTGTTGAATTGTCAGTTAAACGATTGAACCGTGATTCAGTTACTCGACTGAGTCTGTTAAAAAACTAATTTTTTTAAAACATTGGTTGCATTGTCAAGATATTTGTTCAAGGAAACTAGTCCAACAAAGTCTATTATGTCTTAAGATAAGGATTTCTTTATATCTTTAACATGCAGATTATATTCAGTGCCTATCATAATCTTCCATGTGGCATGTTTTGCACAACATAAACTGTTGGTTGTAGTAGATCCCAGATCAGGGTAAAGACAATCAATAGCATAACTAATTACCAAGATGGTTACCGGATATCACTTGAAGTCGTGCAATCATTTTCCAAAGAAGATTATTCGACCCTATGCCTGGGTTACATGAATACCTCCTTGGGATAAAACTAAGTGTTTGTTCTTATTCTAGGCACAGATCAAGAACCCTGCATTTCCATGTGTTTTTGTTTTATGTATTATTTTTCCATGCAATTGTGATCCCTATTTATAAGGATTTACTCAAAACATAATAATGGAATTAATGAGAGATTAATGGCCAATTAATCTCTTTAATAATTATTCTCCATAATTTAGGAATTAGTGATTTCATGACCAAATTAAATATGATCAATTAATGCAGTCAAATCAATTATCCTCCATAATTTAGGAATAATGATTTCATGACCAAATTAAATATGGTCAATTAATGCAGTCAAATCTGCCACTTAAATAGGCAAATAACCACCCATTTAATCAAACCACTAAAATAGTCAGGGAAAATCAGTAACTTGATGGGTGTACACTCCCTCTGTACCTCCAAACGCATTTCCATGTATGATCAAATTCTCACAATTGCACTAAATTTTCAACAATCCTCCCCAATTTAGTACAATTCTTTTGCATGAAAAATTGAACATTAAACAAAAAAGTGCATAAATGAAAATGTACTGAGGATTGAATTTCCTTCTTAGTAAATTACACGTTCAAATATTTGAGAATCAGGGTGTTTTAAGAATTGAACCCTTTAACCCATTTGAATACCTGAAGATAAAATACACACAAGTTTTCAAACACATAAAAACTCCTGACACTATACAATCCATGTGTCCATATCCAATTTATAAATGTTGTAAGAGCCAAATTCCATGCTCCCTAAAGAGGCAAAACCTTAATATTTACATAGGTGGTATCTCTTTATTAATGCTCCTGCTAAGCACTTTTCAAAGAAATTAACCATTGAGAAGTAAAGACTTCATCCTCCTTTTCAGCAGGTTCTAAGCACATCCTTGGGATGATATGTAAATACACATGCTTCAATCTTCTGAACGTTCAATTTTCCACATTGAACTCAGCTACCAAGTTTCCTTAGTATGGAGTTGGGTGTCATAGCAGTCAGCGACTTAGTTGGACTTTAATCCCATCCCTTCACCAGACTTTATAACCAAGTCTCTAGCCAGTCCCTTCGTTAAGTGATCAGCTAAGTTTTGTGGAGACCTCACAAACTCTATAGATATCACCCCATTTATGATTAGCTTACGAATCATGCTATGCCTGACACCTAAGTGTCTAGACTTCCTATTGTACATTTGGCTATAAGCCTTTTGTAACACCCCCAGAAATCAGGACAACGCAGCGGAATGGTAACATTGGGGTGCTACTTCAGGGCACAAAACACAAGGTTTTTCAACCATTCAACTTCCTTACTAGCAGCTGCTAAAGCCACAAATTCATATTCCATTGTTGAACCAGTAATGCAAGTTTTCTTATTAGAAGCCCAAAAAATTGCACCACCACCAAACAAGAATACCCAGCCACTGGTAGACGAATTGTCTTCAGTGTTGCTGATCCAGCCTGCATCAGTGTATCCTTCTAAAACTGAAGGAAAACCACTATATATCAATCTATAGTTTATGGTTTTCTTCAAGTACATTAGTACCCGCTGAATTGTTTGCCAGTGCTGAGTACCAGGATTACTAGTATACATGCTCAGTTTACCCATAACAAAAGCAATATAAGGCCTTGTACAAGTCATGGCATACATCAAGCAGCCAATCACCCTAGAATACTCAAGTTGAGATACAACCTGACCAATATTAGGCATCAACTTCTCACTTGTATCCATAGGAGTACTCACTGGAGTGCAATCAATAGTTACTTGAATTTCTCCTCAGTACCTTTTATCAATATTAATGTGACTAAGAAAATTACTATTCTATTTACTTTCATGTTATATCCTTATACCCAGGTTAACATAAGCCTCCCTCATGTCCTTCATAGAGAATCTTGATGATAAAAATTCCTTTGTCAAGTCAACTTAAACTTGGTCAGTACCAAAGATCAGCATATCATCAACATATAGGCAATTAAATTTGCTATATACACATTTGTCAGCTTGGTTAACTAAATAACGATTAGACAAAACCACTTTCATAAAATTTTTGATGCCATTGTTAGGTGCCCGCATTAGTCCTTTATAGAGGAGACTTAATCAATTTACACACCTTGTTTATATTACCAGGCATGATGAAGCCCTGATGTTGGTTTATATAGACCTCTCTTCAATCGACAAATTCAAGGAAAGCTTTTTCACATCCATCTGATGAATAATCAATGAGAGAATGTTGAAAGTAGTGATGCGCCATATTGCACTCTACATACAGACGCTGATGATGCTAAATGTATCTATCACCTCGCTGACGCTGTGTTGTACGCGTTGTTGTCACCGTGTGTCCCACCGAATAGAATGACTATATAAGAAGTTTGTGTGTGTTGTGTGTGCCCCTCCACACCATATCGAACATTGTTCGAACGGTCTTCACAGACCCCAAGTAATCCCCCAGCCCAACAAAACGCAACAACCCAACCACTCGAAGAACCATGCACACACTTGCACCAAGCGTGAGCAACCTACGCACCCACTCTCTATCACATCAAGGGCGCCACACTTATCTCAGTCTCAGTCCTTAGCTTTTTATTTTGAAGATCCCAATTTGCACACCCACCCCTCGCACCCCCGCGTTTGCACAACCCCGGAAGCCGTACGATCTCGATCAACTCCAAGTGTTGTTGCCCCCTTGATGGAATACCTTCACTACATCTTGTTTGCTTCTTTCCAGGAAAGAAATCCTGGGACTTCATTGCTTCATAAAATATTTTGGGATCATCCTCAATATTAAAGCAATAGGAGTGTTGGTCAGAGACCTCATCCCTTATTCCTTCAATTAAGTATAGGTGAAATTCAGGTCCAAAGTTCTTTGGAGTCCTATTCCTTTTACTTTTTCTAAGCTCAGGTTCAGGTTGTTGAACAACCTCTCCAGTGACCTCTTTAAGGACAACTAAACTACCAATGTCTTCAGTTCTATTTATCAGAGACCTTTGACTTGGTCTAGGGACTCATGAAAATCTATTCTCATCAAAGATAACATCCTTTGATTCAATTATAAAGTTAATTGAAACTGATTCATTAGGTTCAATAACAAAGAACCTAAAAGCATTGGAATGCTCAACATATCCAACAAAGATGCATTCAATGCCTCTTTCACCCAAAGTTTCCAGCTTTAGATCAAGGAGTCTTACAACTGCCCTACAACCCCAAACCCTGAGGTAGTTCATGTTTGGTTTCCTTTTAGTCTAGAGTTCATAAGGGGTAAACCTGTTTCTTTTATTACGAACCCTATTTAATAAATAGCTAGCTGTTAACATAGCTTCATCCCAGTACCCTTGACTCAGTCCTGAGTAGGACAACATGGAATTAACCATAGGACAACATGGAATTAACCATTTCTTTCAGTGCTATATTTTTCCTTTCAGATATACTATTTTTTGTGGAGTATAAGGGGCAGTCGTTTCATGGATAATACCAACAGACTGAAAATACAGAGTATCCATGTACTCACCTCCCCTATCAGTCCTGAATCTTTTGATTTAGGACCCTTGTTGTAATTCAACTTCAGTTTTGAATACTTTGAATTTATCTAATGCTTCATCTTTTAAATTTAATAAATAAACATAGCAAATCCTTGAAACATCATCAATAAATGTCACAAAGTATTTCTTATTCCCTAAAGAGGGAGTAGCATGTAAATCACACAGATCACTGTGGATCAGCTCCAAAACTTTAGTTTCACGTTTTATATTTTGAAATAGTTTCTTAGTTATTTTGGTCAGCATGCAAGTTTTACACTTTTCAGTGTCCATGTCAAAAGATGAGATTAACCCATCCTTAGACATATCTTTCATCCTATTAAAGTGGACATGGCCCAGTCTAGACACCATGTCATAAGATTGAATCATTCAGTTTAGAGGTTGACATAAAGGTTGAACCAATATTATCATTGACAATATTAAGCCTGAACATATGATTACTTAAATAACCAAAACCAATAAAGACACCATGTTTGGATAAAACAAATTTATTAGATTCAATCACTTGTTTATAACCACAATTGTTCAAAATACTATTAGAAACCAAATTCTTCCTTATATTAGGAACATCTAAAACATTAAACAACGAAACAATCTTTCCAAAACTAAACCTAAGATATATACAACCACGTCCATGCATAAGGGCTATTGACTCATTTTCCATGTGAAGAATAGATCCATCATTCAATGACTCATAGGTCTTGAACCAGCATTTATCTTTACACACATGCACAGTTGCTCCTGAGTCAACCCACCACGCCACATCATCATCCTGCACAAAGTAAGCCTCAGATACACATGTAACATAATAAACCTAAAGAGATTTATTAAACATATTCTGACCTTTCAGTGAGTTGGCTGAACCATCCACTAAACCCTTTGTGCCTGAACCATTGGCCTTGTTGCCAACTATTCCACCTTTGCAATCCTTTTCAAGTGTCCAGGTTTCCCACACTTCCAACAAGTCACTTTAGACTTTTGTTAGGATCAGCTTTGGTGTCATGATGTTTACGTTTGCCCCTATTGTTAGTGTACCTGGAGGAGTTGTTATGCTCCACCATATTGACAACTGAAGGACCAGCAACATTGTTGCCTTTTGGCTTGTCACTATCCTGCACCCTGAGGGACTCAATGCGCAGATGACTGCCCAACTCAACAAGAGTGAACTCCTCCTTTAGATGTTTCAAGGTATGCTTGAAATCCTTCCAAGAAGGAGAAAGTTTATCAATGATACAAGAGACTTGAATAGCCTCATCCATGTTTATTTTGTGTTGTGTAAATCTTCTAAGTATACCAAGAAGTTCATTGTATTGTTCCATAACTGGTCTTGAATCACTCATTTTGTAATTTGTGAAATTACTAATAAGGAACTTCTTACTTGAGGCATCCTCAGCCATATATTTGGCCTCCAAGGAATCCCATAGTTCTTTGGAAGATTCAACATTTTGGTAAATATCAAACAAGGAATCAGACATGCCATTAAGGATTAAACCTCTGCAGACATAGTTATCATTGTCCCACTTGGCCCTCTTCCTGAATTGTTCCACAATTGGATTATCACCACCATCTTCAGGCATATGAGTAGTCAGCACATACACCACACTCATGCTGGAAAGCAAGAAGTGCATCTCCTAAAGTCCACCCCTTCAAACTTGTCAAGCTTGGCAAAGTTTGAAGCCATGTGTTTCATAGCAGCAGCAGCCATTCATTATCACAAAATAATCTTCTTTGATTGTTGGTTGTTGTTAGTCCCACTTGAATGGATCTTGAATTCCTTAGCTTGTGTAAGGTTTAGTTATGCAAGATAAATCCTACACAACTATGGTAGAAACTTTGTAAAATATATCAAAGATTATGCGGAATCTAATCTTTGATCAATAAGAAGAATCTGCAATAGAACAGTAATTCTAATGAACACACAGATTAACAAACAAAGCTTCAATATATTAATACGATTTATCTTATAGAATTGGGTACAAAACCTTGGACGTATATAAACTCTATGAATGACTCATTTTTGATACATAGAACTCTATGCCCTAGGTCCTCCTTTTATACACCAAGGAGTCCTAGTCGATTTACAATATATTCCTAAAACTTAGAATATTCTCAAAGATCTATTCTATAAATAACAATCCTTATCTCATAAGTAATCTTGATCTTCAAGCAATCCTTATCTTTTCTCTAAGCAGCCTTTATCCTTTTTCTGATAGTAGAAAATCTTCTAGCAGTCTTAATCTTTTTAGCAGTTGTAACTTTGTAATAGCAACATTAACTCTGAACACTGACAGTAGTAACTTATACACTAGCATCATTAACTGTATATAAGCAGTAGTAACTACTTAGAATATTTTCTTCAATCTTCTCCAGCAGTACTAACTTTAGTCTAGCAGTACTAACATATACTAGCAGTACTAATATACACTAGCAGTACTAAGTTACACTAGCAGTACTGAGTTACACTAGCAGTAGTAACTAAGTTACACTAGCAGTACTAACTACTTAGCATATTTTTCATTAAAGTTAATAAACAACACTAACTTTATGCTAGCAGTAGTAACACAAACCTTATCAGCAGTAACTCTAAGATCATCAAGAAGTCTTTTAATCCTAACAATCCTCCCCTAAACTTGATATTCTTCTTCAAAATCTCAAGTTTCTTCATTGAAAGCTTTATTAGTCACCAAGAGGATGCTTTCAAACACTTCATTGATTCTTGAGCTGTTTTGTAATGAGCTTATGAAGCTGATAACACATTTCATTCCAATGATCAACTTTAAGCTTCTTGTTCAATATATCAGTAATTGTAGCAGGTGTAAGAGGATATCTCTTTTTTACCAACATATAAATGTGCACATTTTGCTTCCTTAATGAATGTACTCTACATTAATCATATAGCTTCCATTCTAATACTCTGTAGTCTGATTGATTTTTCCATACTTGATCTTCAACATATGTGTCAAACATTGTCTTTCAATCCTCCCTATAAAATAAAATCAAGTCCTACTTACTGGTCTTGTTGATAATTCTTAGCTGTTTTACCAACTTGTACAAATGTTTTCCAGTCTTTCTATGTCAAATCTTTTAAGATATGACTGAAAAGGGAATGACCTTCCCATAGACTTTTTTAAGCTATGCTATCTCTTTATCCTCATCTACCTTCTGCTTCTTAATACTTTCTTGTTCTAGCTCATCTCTTGCTCTCTTTGAACTGCTCTCTTGTGCTATCTCTACTTCAGCTTTCTCTGAACTTCCTTCAACCAACTCAGTTCTGTAGTCAATAAAGGTATTCACCCTTTTCATTGCTTTGTTAAGTAATTCTTGAATATTTGCAAAAGACTTGCTCTTCAAATCTTTGGGCTTCCATCCTTCCATTTTTTTTCAAATAAGTATACATGATACTCCTTTGTTGAGCTTTTGTTGGTGGTCTGTTCCTTTTCTCTTTGGTCTTTTTGCTGCAAAGTGTTTCCTTCTTTTCTCTAAGAGTTGTTGAAACAATATAGCCCTTTCTTCAATGGTCAACTCTTCTTGTTCTCTTGCTAGCAATCTTTCAGCCAATAAGTAATCAGACTCAATCTTTGCCTGTATATCATCCCATATTTCTTTCAAGGCAATGTTGGCTTCGGATTTCTCTCTTTCAATACTTTCTTGTTCATCAAATTCACCTTGTAACCTTTGAGCCACTTCCTTATCAAGCTTGAGTTGATCTTTCTTTGACAATTTCTTCACAGGTTCAGGTTCAATCATTTTTGCTTTACTCTTGTCCTGAATATTTGCCTGTGATGGTTGTTGTGAAGAAACTGTTAGTGTAGTTGCTTGCTCCTCTTCATGAATAACAAGCCCTTTAGCCTTGGGTCTTGTGGTGTAGTAGATATGTATTGTTATAGCACAGCTATTTGTTTTTTTTTTTTGCTATAAGTGTTAGTGTTGTTGTTATTGATTCACTTGGCTCTTCTACAACATTAGCTTTTTCCTAAACTTTTGCACTTTTTAAAGCTGCAAGTGTTTGAGCCAAAGTGACTTCATCAACACTTAAGTTCACATCTTTATTAGACACTCCTTGTTCTACAACAAATACTTCTTCACCAGCAAGATCACTTACATCAAACATTATATCATCACTATACCTCCCTTGAGTTTCATAAACCAATGTAATCTCTGCATCTTTGTCAATGTCATCAATTTTCCTCCTCTATTTGGATGCATCCTCCTGATCACCCAAACTAGCTTCATCAGAGGAAACTATTCTTGCAGATCTACCAACCTTGTATAATATTTTGATCTTGTGAGTTTTTGATCCTCCTTTCTTCTCTAATTTCTCGACTCTCAGTTTTAAACTTGTAATCTCCTGAGCTTGAGCAGTCTTTGTTTTCTCCAGATCAATAACTTATTTTCGAAGTGGATACAATATTCCATTCAATTCCTGAAGTTTCAATCTTTCTTATCACTCGAAGTGTTGTTCACTCTTAGCGGAAGTAGCGATCATTGGAAAATTTGGATACATTCTCAGACCTAGTTTGAGTAATTGTATCCCCTATGGTTTCTTGGTGCTTGGGACCACCACCTGAACTAGTTCCTGGGGAACTTGGTTCATTAGGTGTTGACTTGGATTAGGTCTTATTGATGTTACCCCTGTCCTGCTCTGCATCTAAGCCAGTAGCAGTAGTGGCAGCCCTTTCCAAACTGTTATCCCTCTCCTCATAGACAGCCTCATCTGCAATATTGGTTGTAGGACCACTAGGCTGAGGTACCTCGGTGTCCTTTCTCTTTGGCCTTCTTGATCTTTGTTTCTTTTCGGGTTGAGATGTTGATGGTTGAATAATAGTGGGTGTGTGATGGGGATCAGTTGGTATTGCTGAACCTTCACCCATTTCAGCTTGATTTTGCACCACCATTGTTGGAAACAAAGGTGTTTCCATTCCTAAAAAACCTTTTCCTACCCTCTTCATATTTCCAAAGATCTTCTTAGTGTGAGAGGGTGTAACATAAATTCTCTTGTGACTTGACATCCCCTTCAGTTGTTTATCCAAAAAGACTTGTACAAACCTTGGAAACATCAAGAATTTACCAGCATTATCCAATTTCTTCACCATACTTTCAAATATGTACTTTGAAAAGTTGAACTTCTGGTTTGTAGCTAAGCAGATAATTGCAGATGCCATAGTGCTACTAAACTCATTCCATGCAGTAGTCTTGGCACTTAGACATTGCAAAATGGTATGAATAAGGAACTTTCATTGTGGAGAAAAGAATGCCTTATAGAATGTAAGCTTCTATGAAAGTTTTTCATACCCCATCCTTGTAAGTTCTTCAAAAATGGTAGCATTTGGCAAGCAATCCATACCTTCCTCAACATTCAGTTGAAGGTCACTTCTAATAGATGCTTCAGTAACAATTATCTTCTTCCCATCCACTCGGGCTTGTAACTGTACTTCCCCATTAACAGTTTTTGCCTTGACAATAGCCCAGAATTGTTCAATACATGAAGTATCGATCTTAGGATTAACCGTTAGTGCATACTTGATAGTGTGCGCATTAAGAAAATCCACTATCTGCTCAAACCCTTCACTTTCAGCAGGTTTTACAAAAATCATGACTAAACTGTGAGTTCAACAAACTGTTGGGTGTCATTGTGTTGGGTTTTGATGTATGATTGATGAAATTGAGTTGGAGTTTGTGATTAGAGAGTATAATGATTGAATGAAATCGGATTAATTCCAATGATGTGAATGAAACCGTATCGAAGTATTTATGGAATATTACCCTCAAAGCAGCATTATCGTTCACCAACAGTTTTTCGAACCTTATGACTAGTAGCATTAACTATTCATCAGCATAGTAAGTTTATGCCTTAGCAGCATTTACTTTCCCTAGCTGCAGTAAGTTTATTGTTTGCAGCAGTAACTCTTGACATCACCAGAATTAACTCCAATTCCATTCTAATCAGCTTTTCCATCATCAAATTAACATTTTAGCTCACAAAAACTCTCTGTCTGTTTTTGATTTCTCTCAATTCTTTTTACTCACAATTCTCTCTTTATGTTTTTAAACAACTCTCTTTCTGTTTTTCAACTCACAAATTCTCTCAATTCTTTTACTCACCAAAATTCTCTGTCTATTTTTATTCCACACATCTCTCTTTCTGTTTTTATTTTCACAAACTCTCTCAATTCTTTTTCTCACAATTTTCACAATGTTAATTATACCAGCAATATTATGTATAACTAACAGCATTAACTTAGCAGCACTAATTATACTTAACAACAGAAAATTTTAATGACATGGGTACACTGCTCGTTAAAGTGTTGTTTTAGGTTTGTCGGCTAAATATAAATTTAAAACTTGATAATCAAATAAATGACCCTACACGACAGTACATCAGTCGTTATCCATAAAGGTGGGGTCGCTTTGAGTAGGCGGTCGAACGATTAGGGAATTGCTCAGGTTATGGGACTGATTAGCCCTCTTTCCAGGCTTAAACCCAAAGGTATTCTTTCGAGGTCGAGATGGATTCGAGGGTATTAGTCGGAAGTATCTTATGCATAGAAGATTCACAGGGGTAGGAAACGTCTTCTTCTCGAGGTTTTCTAAGAGGTTATGTTTATCACTATTCTCCAGGACCTTGGTGTCCGGATACTTTGTGATTTTCTTGATCTTCCGAGGTTTTTTTCGTTTTCCTTTATCCTTTCCTTTAGTCTTCTTGCGACTTCCGAAGAGAATTCCATGAATTCTTCTGCAATAACTTGCATGTAATCTTCGAGTTGTCTGATCCTTTCTACTTGGTCGAATATGAAATTGGTCACAATATGTTGGAACTCTGCTTGTCGTGACGGCTTGGGGAGTTGTCGGTACATCCCATTCCTTGTCATCTCAAACATGCCTTGGCTTTTTCCCATTGCTGATGGTGCGTTATTCATGAGCGCGTCGACTTTGTGCTCCATGATTCCTAGTAATTGCTCGATATCAGGGTTTTCGTAATTGAGGTCTCCGTCTTTAGGGTTAACGGGTTCGTTCCACCCTTCATCTTCGTACTGGGCTAATTCCTCTATAGCAATCCAAGCTCTTTTAGCGCTTCATACTTCTTTGTTGACCACCAGCGGCAAAAATCAATGGTTCTTTTTAGGGTTCATCGATACGATCGTAGAATATTTGGAGATTTGTAGCAAAGATCGTATGCTATTAGGAAGGGGACTTTTTGGAGGTAAGTAAGGTCCTTGAAACAAGTCCATGCTTTGATAGAGGAAGATTCTGCATGTTGCTGTTGGAAAATCTGGATATCATTGCGGGGAGTTTTGCGGTCCTTCCCGTTGGAAAGAATTTGAGCAAGAAAACGAGTAGTAAGATCCTCCCATGTGGTGATGGATCCTGTGGAAAGAAGTTCAGCCAATTTCTAGCCTCATCGTGTGGAAGGGGGGAAAATTGAAATAAACGCATGGCGTTCTTTCCCTGTTTTCACCTTCAAGGTCAAGTGAGTCCACAAGTTTTAAGAAATCCTTGAGGTGTTGGTTTGGATCCTCGACCGAAGTCCGTGGAATGAGCATCCGTTTTGCACCAACCAGATGGTATCGGATCGAAGAGGTACCACTGTTGGTTCCCTACGGGGAGTCAATGAATGGTATTCCTAGTAGGCTCTCGGGCTAGTTTGGAGCAGTCTCTAAGAGTACTGAATAGGATTCTGTTCTCACCGGAGGTGACGGAGAATGGGTTAACAAAACAATTTAAAAACAAAGAAAGATAGACTTCGAAAAAAAGCTATATGTGGAAGGAAATTTTTTTTAAATTCTACTTGAAAGATTAGCAATAAAAAAAGTAGAACTAAGTAAAAACTATGATCAAAACTATCGTTTTCCCGACAGCGGTTGCCCACAAAAACTTAATGCGGTGGTCGTAAGGGACATTATACAAGAAGTTTTACAAACTTCCTAGGCGGAGATACCTAAACCGTCTGTATGTAGTAGGAGTATAGGCAAAGACTCGGGGGTTGGTATCGTTCTCTAGGGGATTGTTGGGAAGGCTTGATTACACGGGTTCTAAAAGTAAATTCTAGGGGTTAAGAGAAGATTATTTTTGCATTTTTATATTTATATTAAATCAGGTAAATCTATGGTTTGAGAGGTTTGATTGGTTTTATCTATTAAACTAAATAATAAACTACACTAATGGTGATATCAATATAATAAAAAGATTGTATTCATTTAATTATGTAATACTCCCTAGATTGCTTCTCATAGTGTTGTTGCTTTGTCATACTTGTGATGATCTATGTAATTATTTCCTATGTCATAAACGGATTACATGAACCCGCCGTCTATTTAATATTCCATTGAGGCAAAACACAAAGTAAGGTAGTATGAAGACTATTACCCGGCTCCCAAGAGTATATTAAATGCATTTGAAATATATTAAAAGTGGATCAACCATATAAGGGGCAAGGTAGTATGAAGACTGTTACCCGATGGTATCCTTTCTACACAATCATGTTTCCCTAGACATATCAATAGCGATACAGACAAAAGCCGGTTTTTTAAAGCCTAACATGCATATTCATCACAAGAAGCAACACCATTAATATCTATATTCTAGGTTTCATACAATCAAAAATGAATACAATAAGGAGTTTAGCCAAGCATGTTAAAGATAAAGCAAGAACAATAAAGAATCAAACAACAAGACATATTGAATGATTAAGATAGTCTTACTTGATTAAAACATGAATTAAAGGAGGTACAATAGGGGTTTGAAGCCCTAAAATCATCCTAAAAAGCTGCCAAACAAACTAGGGTTCGTCCCCCTTTTTTATTCTAAAGTTACACACCTAAAACCCTAATTTCAGGTCTATATTTATAAGAATATCATTGTGATGGCGTCGCATTTTAATCGTGACGCCGTCATAAAGTAGAATCTTCTAGATCCGAGTTGAGTCGGTGCGGGCTGACACCGTCAAGAAATGGTGTGACGCCGTCACTAGATAAAGTGTGACGGCGTCGTGTACGAATGGTGACGCCGTCTCCAACCGCTGAGACTTTAAATCTTAAGATTCTTGGTGTTGGTTCGTAATCTTGTCTGTTTCTTCTCTAAATGAGCCCAAGTCACGTGTATTTCCTCCAAATGCCTTCCAAATGCTAAATACCTGAAAAAGAACGATTCAGTACCTATTTTGGGCATAATTGCACGATTTAGGGGTTAAATGACCCCGAAAAAGTGTATAAAATGACACCTCATCACATAATAACCTCTAATCACTGAGCGATAAAAAAGTTATATTTTCTCATTTAATCAATCAATTCAAAATGACAACTTTAGCGGAATTCATGATCATTGCTGGTGCGAACAACCGTCCTCCTATGTTGGAGAAATCTATGTATGACTCTTGGAAGAGTCGTATGGAACTATACATAGAGAATAGGGAGAACGGGAGAATGATTCTTAACTTTGTTCTAAATGGTCCACTTTTATGGCCTACTGTTGCTCAAGAAGATGGCACTACTAGGACAAAGAAATATGAAGAACTTTCAGTTTTTAAGAAGCTTTAAGTTGACTGTGATCTTAAAGCTACCAACATTGTTCTTTAAGTTCTTCCACCAGATGTGTATGCCATTGTCAATCATCATAAAGTTGCCAAAGACATATGGGACAGAGTTAAGCTTCTTATGCAAGGAACGAAATTGTCATTACAAGAAAGGGAATGTAAATTATATGATGAGTTTGATACATTTGTTAAAGGTGAAACAATGTATCAATACTAATGGCGATTTAATCAACTAATCAATAACATGAACATTATCAACATGTCAATGAGACCAGTTCAAGTGTATACAAAGTTTCTAAATAGTCTACTGCCAGAATGGAGCAAATTTGTGGCGGATGTAAAGTTGGCAAGAGATTTGCATACTACTAACTATGATCAACTGTATTCATACCTTGAACAACATAAGGCACATGCAAATGAAACTAGCTTGATGCGTGAACGATACCAAGATCCTCTTGCATTTGTTGCCAATTACAATCAATCACCGTCTCAACTTACCAGCTATCACTCTTAATACAACACTACACAGTTTCCTCAACAAACAAATACCATGATTCCACAAGTTCACTCTCCTCAATCATACTCACCAATGTATCCACCACCTCATCTATCACAACTACAGATCAGTCATTCATCCATTCCACCATCACAATAATACCAGTTACATATAGATCATCAAACCTCATATGTTCTACCAATTACTTACAACTCACCGCAATTTTCAACACAACCAATGAATGAGTTCCCTCAAATAGACTTAGGTCTTGCTATTCTTGTGTTTACTCAAGGAGATGATCTAATTGCATGTCTCAATAAGTTAATGGCTTTCTACACAGTTGTAGCTTCTTCAAGGTTCCCCTCAACCAACAATTAACTTAGAACTTCCTCTAATTCAAGAAACCAGGCCATCATTCAAGATGACATGATTACTATGCAACAAGTTCAAGGGAGGCAAGGACAAAGTTATGCGGGTACTGGCTATAAGGGTAATGCTACTAGTTCTAGGGGAAATAATGAAGGAGGGCAGACAAGAGTAGTTAAATGTTATAATTGTCAAGGTGAAGGACATATGGCTAGGTAATGCACTCAATCTAAGAGGCCAAGCAACACTGCATGGTTTAAGGAAAAGGCAATGTTGGCTGAAGTACAGGAATCCAGTCAAATTTTGGATGAAGAGCAACTAGCATTTCTTGCAGATCCAGGCATTCCAGGCGATCAAGCTGCTCAGACCACCATTACAAACACTGCTGCTTTCAAGACTAAGGATCTTGATGCTTATGATTTTGACTGTGATGATGTCTCTAATGCAAAGGCGGTTTTGATGGCCAATCTTTCCAACTATGGTTCAGACGTTATCTCAGAGGTACCTCATTTTGAACCCTAGCATACTGATATGGATAATCAAAGTGTGCATGCAATGCAGGGTTTTAAACAAACACCAGTTGTTAATTTTACGGATAATGAGATAACAAGTGATAGAAATATCATTTCGTACTCTCAATATTTGCAAGAAACGCAACAGGCAGCTGTTTAAGATACTAATTTGTATGCACAACAAGATTCAATGATTTTATCTGTGATTGAACAAATGTCAGAACAAATGATTAATCGTGTAAATAATTGGGAAACGACTAATAGAAGTAGGAATAATGACATCCATTAACCGCTGAGCTTCACAGAGATATAAAGAAGAGTTAAAAACTTTTGAACAACGTCTTAATTTTGATTTAAGCACACGTGAAAAAATGATTGATTCTCAAATGGATGATATGATTAGGGAAAAGCTTGCACTTAAGCAGCAAATTAACTCACTTAAACAAAATCTTTCTAATCAAAGCAAAGAAAAGGAATCTTTATTGCAAACATTTACTGTTTTCAAAAATGAATCCAAAGAAATGGAAAGTAAATATATGGATAAAGAAATTGATTTAGAAAAGAAGATAAAGGAATTGGATAATATTGTTTACAAAGTGGTCAATCTGCTTAAACAATGCACATGTTAACAAAGCCATAAGTTTTTTATGATGACACTCACAAACAAGCTCTTGGTTATAAAAATCCGTTTTATCTCAAGAAAGCTTAGCGGATTAAGCCAACCTTGTTACTCGATGTGTGTCCACCCCCCAATATCTTACAAAGTTTAGTTAAATGATGTCCTCTTCTTCTTGTGATGAGAACGACGACATTGATTTTGGAAGAAGTAATTCGATCTAAAATGCTTGCAAAATAAAACGATC
>BQNB010000519.1:88584-111084 GCA_026074375.1 Tanacetum coccineum | reverse complement strand
GTAAATATAGGAATAAAAGATAATCCCTAAAAACTAGGGTTTCTTTTCATAATAAATCCCATTCCCTTATTTACCTCCCATACTACCACGATATACATGGAAGTTAATATGGAACAAAATATAATCCTGAAAATCAGGGATTTTTCATTAAAGATCCCAAACATAATCTGTAACAGCCATGAAACACGACAACAAAAATCCATTCAATCTCTTCATCTCATGATTTCACTTGCTGCTGCTTCCAGTATCAAAGACCACGAATCTAGAAACTCATCATGAACGTGCGGTGAACGTGGCTTCAAAATGATAGAAATAGTTGAAATGACTTACAATTAATGATCTTAGAGATGTTAGGGATGATTATTGGTGTTGATTTGATCTTGAATTTAAGTTTTAATGTTTGATTTTGAAGTTTTGGTGGATTTGGGGTTGTGTTCGTCGCACCTGCAGGTAAGGGGGTGTTTGTTTTTGTGTTTTGAAAATTTTTGTTTAAGGTGTACATATTCACTTATGTTTTGATGGCGGTCCCATATCTCCTGGCGGTCCCCAATATATTGGGGGGCCGCCTATATGGGGGCCGCCCTCAGGTATTGATTTTAGACTTTGTTTTTGACATAAATTTGACTAGAAGGAGTGACAATTCAATTTGCATTTCGCAACTTAAACATATTTAAAGTACTTCGGATGAAGTATTTAAGTTGTCATGACACGGAATGGAACCAGACTGTGTGTGTGTGTAAGACAGAAGTAAGAGTATGGTACTCAATATGATTTATGGAATGTGTTCCATCTATTCCTAACACAAAGACGTTAGATAGTTAAACGATTCAGTATTAAGGTGTTTAGTAAGAATGTCGCATGTTGTCGAGGATGGGTACTTTTTCGATAGATATATGTCCCTTTTTTGGACATTATCACGAGGGAAGTGGTGACGATTCGATGTGTTGGTTACTGAGAATGTTGCACGGGTTTTTGCTTAAGGTCAATCGCGCCTTTGTTGTCTCACATGATGGGAACGTCGTTGAGTCATACGTCGTAGTCGATAAGAGCTTGTTTCATCCATAGTGCTTGTTGACATGCCTTTCTGGCGCTTACGTAACAGCTTTGGTTGTTAGATTAGCTTGAGCGGTTTGTTTCTTTGAGAACCAAGATATCAAACAACATCCTACGAACGTACAAATACCGCTAGTGCTCTTTCGGTCCACATAATCTCCCGCATGATCAGAGTCGGCATATACTATGGTTTCTATGCTGGTCCCCTTAGGATACCATAATCCTAAGTGCGTAGTGCCTTTAATGTATCAGAAGATACGCTTAACCGCTTCAAGGTGAGAGGTTTTGGGAGCTCTTGGAAAGCGGGTCACCATATTGACACTAAACTGATTTCAGGACATAATTGTCATTAGGTTATAATAGCTTACCTATCATGCCTCGATACTTATGGTAATCTACTAAGTACACTCTACATCTTTCGTGAGTTTAGTATTGAGGACATGGGGGTTTCATCGGTTTTAGCATCTTTAGACAAATTTCTTAAGCATTTCTTTAATATTAATTTTTTTTTTAGATTGATTAAAGCATATACCATCTTCCATTTGTTTTATTTGTAATCCAAGGAAGAAGTTAAGTTCACCCATCATGCTCATCTCGAACTCGTCATGCATGATTTTGGCAAATTCATCACACATGTCTTGACAAGTCGAACCGAATATAATGTCATCGACATATATTTGAACAATGATGAGATTTGAACTTTTCTTCTTAGTAAAAAGAGTGTTATCTACCATTCCCATTTTATATTCATGTTTAATAAGGAAAGCTTTTAATCTATCATACCAAGCTTTGGGTGCTTGTTTAAGACCATATAAAGCTTTCTTTAATTTATAAACATGATCCGGTTTTTCAAAATCAATGAATCCTGGAGGTTGTGCCACGTATACCTCCTCATTGATAAAACCGTTCAGGAATGCACTTTTTACATCCATTTGGAATAGTTTAAAATCTAAGGCACAAGCATAAGCTAATAATATTCTAATGGACTCAAGTCTAGCAACCGGGGCATAAGTTTCATCATAATCGATGCCCTCTTGTTGGTTGTAGCCTTGAGCAACTAACCTAGCCTTATTTCGAGAAACAATACCGTTCTCGTCTAACTTATTTCTAAATACCCACTTAGTTCCTATGATTGTCATATTCCTAGGTTGAGGAACTAACTCCCAAACGTCGTTAGCAACGAATTGATTTAATTCTTCTTGCATGGCGACTATCCAACTTTCATCTCCTAATGCTTCATTCACATTCTTAGGTTCTATAGTTGATATAAAACAAAAGAAGTTACTTTGGTTTTGGGCTTGTGACCTAAGGGTTCTTTGATTAAGGTTTCCTATGACATTTTCTAATGGATGGTTCCTAGATTCCTTAATGTTGACGATTTCATCAATCTCTAAAGTTTCATCCACAATGTCGTTTTCTAGGTTTTTCTTTTCGGTGACCTTAATTGCTTCTTCTTCATCTAAGTCATCATCCACCAAGGGTGATGTCTTAGAGGGTGGAGGAGTTTCATCGAATGTCACGTTAAGTGATTCTTCAACTTTCCTAGTGTGTTTGTTTAGGATGATATAGGCTTTACTATTTTGAGAATAACCTAAAAAGACACCTTCGTATGACTTAGGGTCAAACTTGGTAAGGTAGTCTTTTATGTTCAAAATGAAGCACTTGCTTCCAAACACTCTAAAGTAATCTAGCGTAGGTTTTCTACCTCTTAAGAGTTCGTAAGATGTTTTTCCTAGAATGGCTCTAATGAGAATTCGGTTGAGAATGTATGTTGAAGTATCAACAGTGTTAAACCAAAACTTTTGTGGTAACGATTGCTCATTCAACATAGTCCTACTCATTTCTTGAAGTGTCCTATTTTTCCTTTCGACCACGCCATTTGATTGAGGAGTGCGTGGAGCCGAGAAGTTATGTGTAATACTGTTGGTATTGCAAAACTCTCCAAATTGCACCTTATTATCAAATTTTCTACCGTGGTTGGCTCTTATTGACACTATTGAACAACCTAATGTTCTTTGGATTTTCCTACTAAATATTTCGAATTGATCGAAAGCTTTGGTTTTATCCTTAAGAAATCTAGTCCAAGTATACCTAGAGAAGTCATCTACTATGACTAGGGTGTAACGGTTTCCTCCATAACTCCGTACGGCGGATGGACCGAAGATATCCATATGGAGAAGTTCTAAGCATCTAGTCGTTGAGACTACATTCTTAGCTTTATGACTAGCATGAGCTTGTTTTCCTATTTTGCAAGCATCACAAAAATGTTGATTAAACTTAAGCTTAGGTAAGTTTCTAACTAATTTCTTAGAGGCCAACAATTGAATGAGATGCATATTTGCGTGTCCTAGTCTCCTATGCCACAAGGTGGAATTTTCATCAATCGTAGTTAGACAAATTTAATCCTTATGCTTATTCCCTAATTTCATCACATATAATCCTTTCTTCCTAATACCTCTACCTATGACTTTATCGTCCTTAGTGATTTCACTATCATGTTCAGAGAAAGTTACTCTACACATACATATGTTACATATAGTTATTAAGGTTTTTAAAGTAAACTACTAAATTAAATAATACATAAAACAAGTTTTAAACACATTTTGGAAAATAATATCTTAGGGGCTGTTTGTAATTCGAAAATTACATATATGTTTTATATTTTATAAATACTACCAGTCACAAGGATCGATGGTCCATAAGAGAACTCGAAAAAACCCTCTATTAATAACGAAGAAGATACGCCTTTTCACAAGTTTAAGATAGGTAATACTCTTTATAAATTCTATTTTTATAAAATTTACTAATCCATTATACAGCAACTATGTCATTTTTAAAACATCTAATGATATGATATAACTTTTAAATACGAGAACGTACTGTCGAAAGAATCGCTAAAACCGGAAACAATAAACGAATAAACTACGACATTTTTCGATAATTAAAGTTTTTATAAAATTAATTTATAAAACTATGAACAGATAAAGAGTACTATCATCAATGGACCCAACTTTTATTAAATATATACCATCTTTTAATAACGAACGACGTACGAGAGGAATCACTAAAATCGGGATTAAAACGAATAAGTTATTACGATTACAAGTTTACGCTAATTAAAGACTAAAAACGACAAACGAGCTGTTGTGTAATAGTAAAAAACACTATTCATACGCAGAGAAATCAAAACTTGAAAAATAGTAATATTTTGATCAATTTACTTCTTACTACACGAAGACGTAGGACGTAAGAAACGTGCGAGCAACGGGCTTAAAACGACCAAATTATGTGCATTTTACGAAAAGTATATTTATAAAACTTTACACTTTAAAAAATTAATTTACTAAAACGATAGAGTCCGGTGATTAAGCTATATGAGAATATTGAGTGGTATCAAGTGCTATAATACTAGGGAGTTACATACTGACCCTCTTTCGGATGGGCGTATCGACGAGATTGTTGGATTTACGATTTAAAAGTGTCCTAACATCCCTCGACGTCATGTCATGACCTCTTTAATTATGATAGCCCGAACGATAGTACGATGTAACAACTATATAGAGGTATTCAATGTTTATTAATTAAAGTACTCCGTACTTATAGCGAAACTTAATTTTAAATAGGTTCATGTTATACGTCTTGCGTGACGTTTATTATCGTGATGTATTTGGACTATTATCAGTACCTCAAGGTGCGTTCTTGAGCCCCACTTTAACAGTTAAACTGATTTATAACTATTCTTTGGGGGTAAAAACTTCTTTGTTTTATAAATTGGACGCAAGTGTATATTAAAGTAAATTGATTATGTGTTTGCCTAATAGCGATAACCCTTCCAGAGCCCATAAACAGTGAACTGTCCATTGCTTAGATGTGGTTGTTAATTATCATTATGTTGAGACGCGAATGTTATACATATATCTAGTTGGGATTGGCCGCACCCGTTTAGGTGAATACCAATCACAGGAACGAACTTATGACCATGTCGGACCCTTGGATGTGCGGTTAACAACATCTGTACGGCAAAAATAACTGCTAAAAAAGCAAATGATATTAAGCTTTCGGTGTCATAACTTAGTGCAACATAAATATGGTTTTGTGATTGTTGGCTATATGTTTGTAACATCAAGGTGAAAGTCTTGCGGTCCTGCATAATTTAAATACATCAACCTAAGAGAATCACCAAACAATTTTTGTGGATGTTTTAAGCAATGTTTTTCAGAGGTCCAATAGGCACGAAGGTGCCAAGGATGCATTGGATTATGTTTGGATTGCACTGTTGAAAGATTTAATGGTGCACATGTTTTGGGACATCTATGTCATCTTTGTAAAATTAAACAAAAACAAGTAAAGGCTATAAGCATTTGTAATATGTCTTTATTTAAATCCAATAGTAACAATCTAAACGACTTTTGTGTCGTTCTTATATATATCTTGTGCTGTTGGATATTGAATAACTTGCCCGGATCCTTATTCCGCTGCAACCATATTGGGGGTGTTACAAGATTGGAATCAAGAAGCCAAGGTTAAAGAGAATCAGGTCAAAATGTTTTTGCTGACTATAACCATTTTTCCAAACATTGCATACATACAAAAGGGTTTTTACGGGTATTCATATACAAATTGTTGCAGTTAGTCGGTTAGGGGCTATATGCATGCATATTTGATATAACGGTTTATAATAATATTACGTATATAAGGCTAATAGTCTTATAAATTAATAAACTTATATAAGTCACTTTTGATTTTTCCAGTTTCGAGCATGTCGGATTCCGGAAGTGTCCTACTGTTACGTATACAGAGTTTCCGCCCATATGAGGACCTAATCTGACGTAGGATCACCAGACCGAGGACCTATATTTTTCATGATCCACCATCTCCGTATTATGTGCTTAGCCCTAGAGGAGCCCAGAGCACACCACCTTTCACCTATTTTACGTACCATTTGTTCGGAGCCCTGTTTACCCGGGGAGGAGTTCTTACCAGTGACTGAGTTATTTCCCCGGCTGAGGAGCATGCCAATTGCCTGCAGCTGATCACCTACTCATCACGGGTTTTTTTTGCAGTCACCAGGGTATATACCGGAGTCCGACCCTGAGGAGGACCTAGAGGATGAAGATGAGGAGGAATCCGCGGAGGAGGATCCAGCCGAACTAACTGCTGACAAGAGGAGACAGGGATGATGAGAGTCATACCTGAAGAGGATAATGAGCAGAGGGGAGCACTTATCACCTGCCGACCCTGCAGCTGTGTGCTTATTCAGCTGACCAGTACCTATACCTTGCTTAATCGCGTCACGGCTAGTATTTCCGATCCACCCCAGCGTCGGGCATCCGTTCCTCTCTGCGAATGTGCTGAGAGATTGTTAGCCTTACCTAATCCCACCGACCATCACCTGTTCTCTTCCATACGCATCACCACATTTTTCAGAACCCTCATCCGCCATTACCTATACCACCACCACCACCCAATGGCCCTACATATGTTGAGGGATCTCTGGGATCCCGAGCTGCTTGGGATTAGACAGAGAGATGCACTACCATCTCCTGTTCCATGCGGAGACTAAGATGATGCCTGAGATTTTGTTTACCCGATGCTTCGTAAGAGGCCGCGTCATACAACCTGGTCCTGGATCTACAGAGGCGGGGATTCGGCAGCTGGTGCTGAAGGCAGGTTTGGACCTACCACAGCTGAGGCAGACCTTTATGGATTTGCTGATATGTTAGATGCCGCTCCAGGACGCCAGACGTCTAAAGAGTTAGGCTATGGTATTACGGATACATAGGATGACCTTGTAGAGCCATCCAGGAGATTGCACCTGCCCACTTCCTAGTAGGGGTCCATTCAGAAGATTTATTGGTTGACACTACTGTTGACCAGGGAGGATGAGATCATATATTCTCATCTGGATGATGCCAACTGTATGAACCGGACGCTGTTACTTAGAGCCCGAGTCAACATGTATGTAACAAGGATAGGCCATTCCAATAAAACGCACTTGCCCTCTGATGGATGAGGAGGCCAGATTATCTCGGCCTGCTTGGGCACGGTCTCGATGGATGCGTGCAATCAGGTACAGTTCTAGGGTATAATCACTTCGGAACTACGTTCATGGCTCAAGTAGTCCGAATCACGAGATTGCATGCAGCAGAACCTGGAGGAGACATTCGTGATTTCAGATCTGCGAATGCAGACTAATATCGGAGACAAGACAGTTAGATGGAGACACAAAAGAAAGTGACAGCCTCAAGACTCAGAAGATCGAGTCTTACAGAGACCAGCGAAGGAACCGTGCAAGGATCCTGCAAGCCAAGAGCTACCAGGGAGGCCAGATAGAAGTTCTATTAGACTGGTTGTTATGACTGTATCTACTGTACAGTCTAGTTAAGTATTAAAAAAAAAAAAAAAAAAAAAATATATATAATAATAAAAAAAAAAATAAAAAAAAAAAAAAAAAAAAAAAAAAAAGAAAAAAAAAAAAAAATAAAAAAATAAAAAAAAAAAAAAAAAAAAAAAAAAATGGATTATTCAGCTAGCAGACTGTAAGAATCTTTTTGTTTGTCTAGCTCTACTCTGTTTAGATCTTTTCCATGTATCGGCTACTTTGTACAAGCCTATTCTAAGTATTACGGAGTATATCTCGGCAAGTATGGATTTAGGTTTATATTCTCTTGTAACCTAGGTGTTGTGATCGTTTGTATTTTAAAAAACCAATCAAGTATATTTTCCCAAGTTATCTATGGAAAAGGATGGGATTATGGTTTTATGATAAAATCGAATTTATTGTGAATGAAATTGTCGATTTGTGTTAATTTTCAATACTGTTATGTATTTCACCATGTGTTGTGATCTCGTTTTATTTTATTATGTATACATCGGGTTATGGTTAAGATTTTTGAAATCTAACGGGTATTATGTTTTCTTGTGATTTAAGAAAATGGCACCAAGAGGAAGGCCCACGAGGTTAAACCCAGGTACAACTCCCCCACCAGTCACAGACCCTACTACCACCACTTCGGTCACCAGTGCCCAACTGCAGGCCATGATCGACGAGGGTGTCACTGCTGTGTTGGCAGCACGTTGCTACAACCCGAAATGTTGAAGAATAGCCATACCTCGGGAACCGGTGTATAACGGAATGAACGCGCTGTTCGGGAGTGCACCTATCAAGACTTCATGAAATGTCAACCCTTATTCTTCAGGGGCACAGAAGGAGTGGTCGACTTGACCCAATGGTTTGAGGAGTATGTAAAACCGTGTATCGCAAAAGTAATCTGCACCAAGAGAATCAAGTGAAGTTTGCCACTTGTACTCTTATGGGAACTGCTCTAACATGGTGGAACTCACATGCTAGGACAGTTAATCATGAGGTAGCATATGCAGATGACTGAGAGTCTGACATGAAAACAAGAAGATGACAACTAAATATTGTCCAAGGAATGAAATCAAGAAGATTGAGGCAGAATTGTGGAACCTAAAAGTAAAAGGCACCGATGTGGTAGCCTACAACCAACGTTTCCAGGAACTGGCATTGCTGATGACATGGATGTTCCCCTGGAGAGACTGATCGAAATTAAAGGTATGTCGGTGGGATGCCCGACCTGATTTACTCAAGTGTTGTGGCATCGAAGCCAAAGACCATGCAGGAGGCTATATCGAAGATGGCGACTGAACTGAAGGATAGGAAGAAATTACACTATGTGCTGTAGGAAACGATGCAGAAAACAAGAGGGAATGCTTGAAGAACTCCTCGAAAATAACCAAAACCCAACAACCCAACAAAAGGAAGAACACAAGACAGGGCTTATGCGCGGAAAGGTGACAAGAAACCGAGTAAGAAAAGGGACGTGAAACCTCGATGTCCCAAGTGTAACTCAACCATTACGGGTCCCTTGTATACCAACATGCACTAAACAGCAAGAAGCTTGGCCACCAGCCAAGGTACAGTAGAAAGCCGGCCTTGCAAACTGCAAATAACAACAACAAACAACCGCAATAACAATAACAACACCAACCTCAACAAACAATAACAACAACAAGAAAACCGTAACAACAACAACCCAAGATCCCAAGGGAAAAATACCAAAGCCGATCGTTTGCTTTGAGTGTGGGGCCCAGGCCCGACTACAGAAGGACGCCCCAGTGGAAGAACAAGAATCAGGGAAATGGTAAGTGTAGCCAGGCTTATATGCAGTGGGAAGATGCAGGGCAAAACCAGACGAACAATGATTGTGACGGGGACTGTCTCCTAAACAACCGTTGTTCTTCAGTTTATATTTGATACTGGTGCAGATAGAAGTTTCGAGTCTACTCAATTTAGTACTATGATTAATATAGCCCCCCACAGCATTAAGAATCATGGGTTTATAACGTTGAATTAGCTTGATGGTAGAATATTTGGGTAACTAGCGATTAATTACGTTACTAGGGTTTTGCACGTTAAATTTTCTGAACCATGCCGTTACAACATCGACCTAATGCCATATAGTAAATGGGTACTTTATGACGTCAATAATTTGGCAAGGACTGTGAGCTGAAATAACAAGCCGAAAATTGACTGTGCTAAGAAAGATACAGTTCGTATTCCCCTATTGAGGAGCGATCAAATTTTTCATGGAGACCGGAAGTAGAAATAAACTTTGACTCGATTAAACACATCTCGTGCAACCACGGCCCAGAATATCTGCTTGTAAGGATGTTCACGGTCTTTGTTTGGCACGTCTTACCTGAGCAAGGAGACTGTAGACAAGTCGAAAGAGAATGAAGCAACAGCAAGATGTACCGATCATACAAAAATTTCCTCGAAGTATTTTCCCGTTACTTGCCAGTGCGTCTATCCACCTACCAGACAATGGAAGATTCACATCGATCTAGTACCTGGTGCTGCACCTGTAGCACGGGCACCTTATCGATTGGCCCCATCAGAAATGAAAGAATTGCGGAATCAACAACAATCTTTTCTGACAAAGGCTTTTATAAGACCTAATCGTCACTTAGGGAGCTCCAGTTCTATTCGTCAAGAAGAAAGATGGATCGTTACGGATGTGCATAGATTATCGGGAACTAAACAAACTAACGGTGAAGAACCGTTATCCGCTACCGAGAATTGATGACTTATTCGATCAACTTCAAGGGTCGAGTGTCTACTCGAAGATCGACCTAAAAAGGTCAGGTTATCACCAATTGAGGGTTCGAGAAGAAGACATCTCGAAGACTGCCTTCAGAACTCGATATGGACATTATGAATTCCAAGTTAGGCCATTTGGTTTAACCCCACGGCACCTGCTTTGTTCATGGACTCCCATGAACCGAGTGTGCAAAACCTTATCTAGGGACAAATTCGTAAAATTGTCTTTATTGACATTTTTGATCTATTCCAAAACAATGCAGAGAGCACGAAGAGCATCTGAAGATAATATAGGAGTTGTTGAAGAAAGAGGAGATGTAATCAAAATTTTCTCAAGTGTGAATTTTGGAATTCCCAAGGTACAGTTCCCTCGTCAACGGTGATTGATAATAAAGGCATTCATGTGGATCCGTCAATATCGAATCCGTTAAAGATTGGGCATCCTCCCTTGACACCAACGGAGATTCGTCAGTTTTTAGGTCCTTTGGCTGGGTATAATCGACGATTCATAGAAGGGTTTTCAAATAGATCGCCAAACCAATGACCAAGCCAACTCAAAGAAAGGGCAGAGTTTGAGTGGGTTGACAAACAAGAACGCACAGCATTCCAGTTATGGAAGCAGAAAGTTTGTAATGCACCAATCTGGCTTTAAAACCCGAAGGGAGATGAAGATTTTATCATATACTAGACGATGCTTTCGATCAAGGTGTATGAGGGCGATGTGTGATGCAAAGGGAGAAAGGTTATATCATATTGCATCACGCCAGTTTAAAGATCCTGAGAGAACCTATACTACTCCATGATCTGAGAACTTGGAGACAGTAGTGTTCGCTCTGAAGATTTGGAAGGCACTATCTGTAAGGTACCAAGTGTACTGAGTTCACTGGAATCATAAGAGTTTACAAGCTATATTCTTAATCAAAGAATTGAACATGAGACAAAGCCGATTGTGTAGCAGTTGCTTAGTGATTACGATTGCGAGATTCGTATTACCCAGGGAAAGAAAATGTTCGTTGCTGATCGCTTTGAGCAGGAAAGACGGGAACCAGCCGTAACGAGTTCCGAGCTTATAGTCATGTACTATTGGGCTTGGATCTTCCTAAACAAATCTTGAATCTCAAACTAAAGCACAGTGAAAAAAAACCCAAAAAAGAAAAAAACATCAATGAGAGAGGAGTGTTGGCGGTATGCTGATTGAAATGCGTAAATATCCCAGAGGCAATAAGAACGGGAAAAGTTGGAACCTCGTACGGATTGGAACCCTATGCCTCCTATGGAAGGAGTTGGTTACCTGTTATGGCATTTGCGACGTGTGAGATCAGCAACGAGTCCCATAAGTCGAAGTATAAACTATCGCATCCAGAGTTCGAGAGAAAATGTATCAAGAACGTAAAGAAGCTATTTTGGTGGCCAATTAAGAAAGCTGATATCGCCACTCTATTTTACAAGTGCTGACCCTTGCTAAAGTCAAGGCTAACATCAGAGACAATCAGTAAACGGTTGTTGTACAGTACCCGAAATAACCCATCAAAGGAAGTGGGACAACTATCACGATGTATTTGTCCTCAAAGCTTCCTAAGTCATCACAAGGTATGACAACCATTTGGTAATCGTTTACCGACTTACAAAGTCCATAATCTTTATATAACCCATGAAGGAAACTGACCCCTTGAGAAACTAGCGAGAATGAAAACCTAAGGAGTATAACAAGGCATGGAATACCGTGTCTCGATTATCTGTGATCGTGACCCTGAGGTTCGCCATCAAAATTCTGGAGTCACTTCAGAAAGCTTTGGTTAACAAGTTATTAGATAGAGTAACGGCATATCATCCGCATAACTAAACTGGACAAAGCGAGAGAACCATTCAAACTCTCGAAAGATATGCATAGAGCTTGTTGTGATCGACTTTGGAAATGGTTGGTAAACATTTGCCATTAGTCCGAGTTTTCATACAATAACAGTTTATCATGCAGCATTAATGCAGCAACCCTTGAGGCACTTTAACGGTAGAATATGTTTTTGCCTGTTTGTTGGCTGAGGTTGGAGAAGTTAACTCACCCGAGGGTCCAGAGATAGTTCAAGAGACGACCGAGAAAATCATTCAAGTTAAGCAAAGGATGCAAGCCGCTCGTGATAGGCAAAAGAGCTACGCTGATTTGAAGCGTAAGCCGATGGAGTTTGATAGTTGAGATACAGTTGATGCGCAAGGTTCGCCTTGGAAAGGGGGTTGAACCGTTTTGGCAAAAACGGGGAAATTAAATCCCCAGGTAAGTTGGAACCTTTCAAGTATTAAAAAGGGTTAGACTTGCATACAAGCTCGATCTTCCTGAGGAGCTTGCAAGTTCATAATACATTTTACGTGTCCAACTTAAAGAAGTGTCATGCCGACGAACCCTTAGCCGTTCCGTTGGACGGACTTCATTTTGATGACAAGCTTCAGTTTGTCAAGGAACCTATAGAGATCACAGATCGTGAAGTTAAACGGTTGAAGCGAAGCCGTATCCCATTAGTCAAGGTTTCGATGAACTCCCAAGAGAGTGCCTGAGTTACATGGGAACGTGAAGATCAATCCAGGGGAAGCAAATATCCACACCTTCTTCACCAAGAATGCACGTCGTCAAGTGCCCTCGTGTGATAAGCCTTGAGGGACAAGGCTCATTTAACGAGGGAATACTATAACACCATCAGTTGTTATAGACATTGTAAGTACATTATGTATTACACAATTATTTTTACGAGTTTTACCCGCGTTTGTCTCTCAAAACGTAAACGTAATTAAAATCGTGTAACTTAAAAAGATCATCAGATGAGGTAAAACGGCATAAATGATTAATGTTAATATCAAGCAAGTTTATATGAATTATTATAAGGATAATTAATAACTTTTGTTCATTTTATATTTTTAGTGGCTACGTAAATATGCTTACGGTTTCACGAAAAAACGCGTTTCGGCATACCCGAAGCACCAAAACCTATCTGACGGCTTAAAACGAATACCCACGATGTACACCCAATAATTCCCAAAATAATAAAAAAACATCACATATTGTATATTGGTGTCGAAATTTTGAGGATAGAACCAAAAATTAACAAGTTGTCCATAATATCTAGATATTTAAGAAAGATCTAGGAAACAAACTCTTACACCATGAACAACTGACTTATTAACCTTGTGCTATGGGTATGAGAAAGTAACCATGGTTAAGTATTAATAAGAAATAATTTTGACTATAAATACACATGCATGCATAAGTAAACTTTACCTAAACTCTTTACTTACAAAATTCATTTTCTTCCTCTTTTCTAAGCTCCAAAACCCACGGCATTTTTAACAAAGATAATCAAACCATACAAAATTTTTCTACAATCTATACAACCCTTTACACATCAATCCTAAGGTATACTAAGGTGTTTGCAAGCATTGGTTCATCATTTGCAAGTATTAAGGAAGAAAAGGAAAGATTAGGGTTTCAAACCTAATCTCAAGCTTGTAAGCTTTGGTTTTGAATCTAAACACGGTTTAGAACTTATTTCTCATCTCATACCATATCCTACTAAGGTACTTCCTAATTTCCTTCATACTTTTATTTCTCATTATTCTTAAGTGGTATATGTTTAATTATGGCTATAATCACCACAAAGGACTTTTATTAATATGTAAATGAGTTATAATTTATGTTTATGATTTTATTCACTTATACTTATGTCATATAGTTGTATATAATCAGGAAAAAAGAAGTATAAAAGTATGTTAACATATGGATTAAGTATAAACATATTTAGGTTAAATTAGGGTTTTATAAGATTTCTTAATCTTCACATATGAAAGTAATGAAAAGTAAATTGTTAAACTTGTTAATCATGGACAAATGAAAAATATGTGGACTAATGGACATTAATATAAGTATCACATATGTTACATATGGTTATTAGGGTTGTTTAAAGTAAACTACATAAATTAAATAATACCTAAAACAAGTTAAGTAAACATTTAGAGGAAAATAATATCTTAGGGGGCTTTTTGTAATTCGAAAATATCATATATGTTTTTTAGATTTTATAAAATACTACATGTCCACAAGGATTCGATGGGTCATAAAGAACTCAAAAACCGATTAATAAACGAAAAGAATAACGCCATTTACAAGTTTAAGATAGTTAATGACATTTATAAAACTATTTTATAAAATTTTTTCTAATCATATACAGGAACTTTCATTTTTAAAACATCTAATATAATATATAACTTTTTTAATACGAGATCGTACTCGAAAGAAATCGCTAAAAAGGAACTATAGGACGAATAAACTAAGACATTTTCGATAATTTAAAGTTTATAAAAGTAATTTTTATAAACTATGAACAGTAAAAGTACTAATCATCAACGGACCCAACTTATAAAAATAATAATACCTCTTTTAATAACATAGACGACTCGAAGGAATCAATAAAATCGTATTAATACGAAATAAGTTATTACGATAACAAGTTTAAACGACTAATTAAAACTAAAAAGACAAACGAGCTGTTTGTGAACAGTAAAAACACAATCGCGTCAGAAAATCAAAAATTTGATAAATGTAATAATTTGATTCACTCGTCTACAACGACGAGTGGACGTAAGAAACTCTGAGCAACGGGTCTTTAAAACTTACCAAATTAGGTCATTTATAACGAAAGTATTTTATAAAACGTTTTCACTTTATAAAATATTATTTTACTAAAACGATTAGTCGGTGATTATGCTATATAAAATAGTTGAGTGTGTTTATCAAATGTGCATAGATACATAGGGAGTTTCATAATGAGGCCTCTCGGATGGCGATTCGACGAGTTGTTAGGATTTAACGATTTAAAGTGTCCTAATTCCTCGTGGGACGTCATTGTCATGACCTCCTTTAATTATGAAGCCCGAACGATAGTACGAGTAACAACTATAAATGGTATTCCAATGTTATTAATAAATTACTCAGTACTTATACGTCCCTTAATTAAATAGTTGCATTATTGTCTTGCGTGACGTTTAATCTGTGATTATTTGGACTATCTGTTACTCAAGGTGCGTTCATAAGTCGCCCCACTTTTACAGTTTTACACTGATTTACTTTTATTTGGGGTGGAACATGCTTTGTTTTATTAAATTGGGGACCAAGTGTTTTTAAAGTAATTGATTATGTGTTTGCCTAAGTAGCATAACCCTCCTGAGTCCCATTTATCATGAACTATCATATGGCATAGATGTGGTTGTTAATTACATTATGTGAGCGCGAATGTTATAAATAGATCATTGGGATTAAACCATTCCCGTTTTAGTGTGATTAGCTATCACTGGGAACGAACGTTGACCAATGTCGGACTTGGATGTTTGCGGTTACAACATCTAGTAATCGGCAAAATACTGCTAAAATATGGCAAATATAGTTGAGCTTCGATGTCATGAGCTTAGTGCAGACAGTAACTGGTTTTGTGATTGTTGGCAATAAGTTGGTAACATCACGGGAAAGTCTTGAGCGGTCCTGCATAATTTAAATACATAAACCGTATGAATTCACCAACAATTATTTGGACGTTTTAGAGTCAATGTTTTCAGGAGGTCAATCGACACGGGTAACCAGGAAGAAGCATTGGAATTATGTTTTGGAATTGAACTTGTTAAGATTTATGTGCTATCATGTTAGGGAAATCTATGTCATCTTTTGTAAAAATTAACCAAAGAACAAGTAAAGGCAATAAGCTTTTGGTATATGGTCTTTTATTGAAATCAATGTATCAACTAAACACTTTTGTGTCGTTGCTTATATATATCTTGTGCTGTTGATCTTGAAGTAACATGCCCCATGATCCTTATATCCGCTCAACCCATTTTGGGAGTGTTTACAGGTTCTATAGTTGATTATAAAACCAAAGAAGTTACTTGGTTTTTGTCTTGTAACCTAAAGGTTTCTTTTGTTAAGGTTCCTATGACATTTCCATAATGGGTGTTTCTTATGATTCCTTAATTTGATTTTTCATCAACCCTAAAGTATCAAATCCACAATGTCGTTTTCTAAGTTGTTCCTTTCGGCGACACTTAATTGTTTCTTCTTCATCTAAGTCCATTATCCACCAAGGTGGAATGTCTAGAGGGTTTAGGAGTTTCATCGGAATGTCACGTTAGTGATCTTCTTTGGCCTTTCGCTAGTGTGTTTGTTTAGGATGATATAGGCTTTACTATTTTGAGAATACATAAAAAGACACCTTCGTATGACTTTGGGTCAAACTTGGTAAGGTAGTATTTTGTGTTCAAAATGAAGCATTTGCTTCCAAACCCCACAAAATAATCTAGTTGTAGGTTTTCCTTACCTCTTAAGGAGTTTCATAAGGTGTTTTGTTCTAGGAAGGCCTCTATGAGAATACGGTTGATAATGTATGTATAGATATATCATACGGCATTACACCCAAAACTTTGTGGTAACGATTGCTCGTTCAACATAGTCCTACTCATTTATCTTGAAGTGTCCTATTTTTCCTTTCGACCACGCCATTTGATTGAGGAGTGCGTGGAGCCGAGAAGTTATGTGTAATACCGTTGGTATTGCAAACTCTCCCAAATGCACCTCATTAATCAAATTCTCTACATTCAGATCATTCTAAATTGAAACTATTGAATCAACCTGAATTGTTTTGATTTGTCCAACAAAATATTTCGAATTGATCGAAAGCTTCGGTTTTAAGAAATCTAGTCCAAGTGTACCTAGAGTAGTCATCTACTATGACTAGGGTGTAACGGTTTCCTCCATAACTTCATACGGCGGATGGACCGAAGAGATCCATATGGAGAAGTTTCTAATCGCATCATAGTCATCGAGACTGACATTCTAGCTTTGTGACTAGGCCGTGAGCTTGTTTTTCCAATTTTTGCAAGCATCACAAAAATGTTTGATCAAACTTAAGCTTAGTAAGATTTCTTCTAACAATTCCCTTAGAGCCAACAATTGAATGAGACGCACATTTGCGTTTCCTAATCTCCATGCACAAGGTGGAATTTTTCTTCATCATTTTAGACAAATTTGATCATATTGGCTTATTTTCTAATTCATCACATATAAGCTTTCTTCCTAATACCTTACTACCTTATGGACTTTATCGTCCATGGAGTTGGATTTCCTATCATGTTTAGAAAAAGTTACTCTACACTTATATGTCCATATTTGGCATATACTTTAGCAAATTAAAATACAAATTATCAACATGTTCTATTCACATTATCTATTTTGAGAGAGTCATTAAGAAATCGTACATTGCCAATGATGTTACCTCAGTAACCCGAAGGATTACTACCAAAAATGACATTACCTCCATTGTATGCCTTGTAGGTGGAGAAAAGCTTTCGGTTGCCCGGCATATGTTTAGAGCATCCGCTATCCTTGATCCATTCATCGGGCTCCAAGTCGACTCTAAGGCATATCTATTTATATAAGACAATAACTCAAACATTTGGTCCCTAATATCTCATGGGTCTAAAGTTGTTAGTGCCAAACATCCCTTACATTTGATGCAATTGGTTGGGATGTGAGAATGGAAGACACATTTCCCATGGCATGTAACTTTGACGTGGAAAGTTATTCCAAGTTACGAGAAATCCATGGGGTTGGTTTTGTCGACCAACATATCTTTTAGGTTGCGGTGTTTTAGGACGAGAATAATTATTATTGACTCTTCTAGGAGGTGGAATTTTAGATCTAGAATTAGGTTTCGAAAATCCAACTCTGGGTTTTGACAATGGCTTATAGAATTGTTTAACTCCATTGTCAATAGCAATGGAAACTTTGACTTTATTTATAATTATGTGTTTTGGTCTAGGACCAAAAATGGATTTTTGAAAAGAAACAGTTTTCTCAGATCCAGGTGTTACTGGCGGTGGTCCCATATTTATTTTGGGGGCCACCGGATCATTAAGGGGGCCGCCCATAATTATGGGACCTCCATCAGAACACGCCTTTTTCTAAGCTTTCACAAATTTTGTTTTCTTAGTTCTACTAGATGATGCTTCAAATGAATTAAACCCTAAACCTAATTTATCACTGAAGGGTTTTTGATTACTTAACATTTCATTTAAGCAATGTGTACTCTTTTCAAATTTGTTTAATCTAGTGGATTCATCCTTGAGCTTTTCATTCTTAATTTTAAGTACATGACACTTTACACAATCGAGATCAACTCCCTTGTTTTTATCGAGTGTGGACAGTTTATCTTTTAATTCTCTAAGCTCATTTTCTAGACTGTTTCTAGTAGCTTTAAACCTTTTGTTTTTGGTGATTATCTTTAGAGTCATTTTGCATAACTTATCATATTCATTGTCTAAAGCTATATCATTAATTGATGAGTTTTCATCACTAAAGTAGGAGGATTCGGAACATACCTCATTTGGTGCTTGAGCTACAAGACATGTCTCGTCATGGATCTTTTCATCATTCTCTTCACCGCTATCGCTCCAAGAACCTCCAACAAATGCTCTTTGGTTCTTGTCTTTCGGTGACTTTGCACATTCTCTAATAAGATGATTTGGATCTCTGCATCTAAATCACTTCCTTTCACTTTTGCCCTTTTTTCGTCTCGGCTTCTTTGAAAGGTCTTTTTGTCGTTCCGAGGTTGTCTTACAAATCTACCTCTTCTCTAAAAGAACTTCTTGAAGTATCTTACCGCCATGGCGTACTCTTCGTCTTCACTACCGAAAGTCGAACACTCTTCATCACTAGATTCTTTCTTAGCCTTTAAAGCAAGATATTTCCTTTCAACCTTTGCTTTGACTATTTAGGAATCTTTCTTGATGATCATCTCATGGACTTTGAGGTTTCCAATGAGCTCATTAAGAGATAGTGATGTTAAGTCTTTTGATTCTTCAATTGTCATGACTTTTGCTCTTTGCTCTTCGTTTAGGATGTAGAGCCCTAAGAAACTTCCTTACGTAGTTCTTACTAGAGTAACCTTCATCAAGAGCTTTAAGACTAGTAATAATAGTATTAAATCTAGCAAAAGCACTATCTATAGATTCGTCTTCAGAAATGACAAATTGTTCATATTGTTGAACCAAGAGGTCGATCTTATTATCTTTGACTTGGTTATTACCGTGATGGGTGATTAACAAAGTTTTCCAAATTTCTTTTGCCGTATTGCACATGAAAATTCGTTCATATTCTTTTCTAGGCAAAGCATTGTAAATAACCATTTTGGCTTCATTGTTTTTCGCAAGCCTTCTTTTAATATCATCAGTTTGATTTTCAAAAGGGACAACCTCATCAAGTTTAGTTTCAGGATTTTGAATAATAGGTTAAAAATCACCATTTGTAATAACATGCCAAAGATCTATATCTTTTGATTTAACATATGTCTCGAATCTATTTTTCCAATAAATAAAACTATCACTTTCAAAAAGTGGTGGTCTTTGCATAGATTGCCCTTCTAGATATTTGTCAAAATCCATAGATCGATCCAAGCTTTAAAATACAATATATTTTAAAAATCTTGAGTGACCTTGCTCCTGATACTAATTGTAGGAAACTAGAAGGGGGGGGTTGACTAGTTTACCGGTTAATTGGTCGTTTTAAAACTTTACTTAGAAAATTATTTGATTCGAGTTGTATGTCAATCAATCAACAATATGAATCACAACTAAAATATCTAATGAAATGAACTCAGTAAACAATAACAATATAGAGATAGAGAAAGAAACGATCAAACCAAGACACCAAGATTTATAATGGTTTGGCAACAAAACACCTCTTCGTTCCTACTCCACTCCCCGAGTACTCCACTCGAGATTTCACTATGTCAACAAGCTCCCTTTAGGCGGAGAAAACCGTTTACACGTCGCTTACTTTCTTTTCTGACACTAAGCTAGATGTCGAGTTCTAATCTTAGCTAGAACCAATCTAAGACTTTACTAAATCTTTATACACTCACAAGATATATACCCTTGGATTGACATACAATCCAAATCACACCAATATACAATTTACACTATTGGATCTACACACAATCCAATCTACACAACAACACAAAGTAAATGTAATAAAGATATGTGATCTTGAGAAGGAAGAGAAAGATCACTTGATAACAAATCGTTTGTAGAAGAATATGATTGTTCTTCTCTTGCACTTGATAAGAAGAAGAAGGGAGGAATGTTGATCCCTTTATAACAGATCTTTGATTAGCTTGTTAAAGCTTTAGTTATCTTAGATAGATCTAAAACAACTATGATAGAAACCTTGTTGTATATATATAAAGACTATGCGGAATCTAATCTTTATATACCAGAAGAACAATAAAGCTATATAACAATAACACAAGCTATTTCTCTCAACTCACAATATATTGATCAAATCACAAAACAACTATATGTTTTGCCTAACGAATATGAGTACTCTAACTTTTTGATATGTCTCTAACTATGCCATAGGGTTCCTTTTATACACTAAGGAAAACCATAATAGGCTTACAAAACGCGTTAAGAGATCATGCATATCTATTCCTACTAAGTAACTATCTTTTAGTACTGGCAGTACTAACTATAACTAGCAGTACTAATATTATAAGTAGCAGTACTAATGACTTGGTTTATATCCTTCAGTCTTCATTAGCAGCACCAATCTTCAACTAGCAGTACTAAGTCCTTCCAGCAGTATTAACTTGTAGAAGCCTCTAATTCCCAACAAGGAAGAAAGAATTAATCACTTGAAACAAGATCAAGGTATGTTAGTGATCAAGATATGTGTTTTAGAAAGAAAGAAAAAAGAGAAAAAACTAGATCTGAAAAAATTCATGGCAAGAGGTTCTGTTTTTCAGATGGGGTAGCCCATTATTTATAGGGGACAAAAAGAGTCGTTATGCTGACGGCGGTCCTGGCGGTCCCTTATATATAAGGGGGCCGCCAGGCCTATAAGGGGGCCCCCGTAGACTACGCTCCTCTTTTTGTCTTTTTGTGGAGAAGGTGTTATCTGATTTAGAACCTTTCATTTTAGGGGGAAAATCTGATTTCAAATTTATTAATTTAATAATACATTTCTTTATAAGTAAATATTTTGTTTTTATATTTTTTTTAAAACATTTTTGTAGAAATGTAAGGTTTAAGAAAAATATTATCTTGATCACTAATCATGTTTAATGATTTGTTTATCCATACCTTAAGTGATTAACTTTAGAAATAGAATTTTATGATTAGTAATTTATAAACGTTTATTTTTATCGTAAACGTTTTTACATTTTGTTATTATCAAAACATCGAGAGATCAAAAAATATAAGTAACGTTTTTAGACATTATGTGTATTAACACAATACATATTTTTCATTATACTCTTTACAAAAGTTGGACCAAATAAATCCATGTGCAACATTTGTAAAGGTTGGCTGATTGAACTCATAGTTTTGGTCTTACAAGAGGCTTTATGTTGCTTTCCTTTCTGACAAGCAACACATGTATGATCATTTTCAAAAATCTTTGAAGGTAAACCTCTTACAAGATTTCCCCTCACAAGTTTGTTCATGGTTTTGAAATTTATATGCTCTAGCCTTCTATGCGAAAGATTAGACTCATCTAATGTGGCCTTTGCAAAGAGACAAGTTAAACCTCCTGAAGGAACAATATTCTTTAAGTCAACACTGTACATGTTGTTCTTTCTAGGAACTCTAAGCAAAGCTTGACTTTCATCAAGTAGCTTAAAGTCAGAAGACAAAATAACACATTCAGTGTCAGTAAAAAGGACACTATTCTTCTTGTCACACATTTGTGATACACTAAAAAGGTTAAATTTAAGCTCCTTAACAAAGTACACATCTTCAAAATCTAATTTTCTTGTCCTGATTTTACCTTTTCCAGTAATCTTACCTCCATTGGGGTTTCCACCAAAGGCAACAAATCCACCATCAATTTCTTTATAATCTGAAAGGTATGACTTGTTTCCAGTCATGTGCCTAGAGCATCCACTATTAATGACTCCTTTTTCCTGCAACTTAAGCTGTGGATTACCCTGCACAATAAGTAAGAGAACCAGGCTCTCTTAGGGACCCAAACCATTACAAACTTGGATCTGCCTTGTGCATCTACATAGTTAAACTCTTTACAAGTCATTGATGCACTATTGTGTTTGGAGACATGGTCTAACACTTTTTGCTTTGGTCTCCAAACCCAACATGCTGAGGCCTTAACAACATTAACCAGGTTTCCCTTAATAGCTTTAAGTACTACTTTTGGCCTCTCTTTCACTCTCTCTTTCTCATGTGGCCTCTCTTTCACTCTCTCTCTCTCATGCGGCCTCTCTCTCACTCTCTCTCTCCCTCCCTCC
>BQNB010000519.1:46084-86084 GCA_026074375.1 Tanacetum coccineum | reverse complement strand
TGTTTTATCAAGGTTATGAAGGCTCATCATTTGTCTCAACTGGTCGGTCAGTCTCCTAGTTACTTATATATATATATTTATATTATATATATATATATATATTTATTATATATATATATATATATATATATATATATTTCATATTCCACCTTAGAGTGAAAATTGCATGAAAATGCAACCTATTTGATCTGGTTTTTGTTTTGTTAAACATGGTTTCACGCACCATGTTTGTGAGCCATAACCGAAAAAGTCACTTGGTGAAAGTTATTCAAAACAAAAATTTGTTATCTTTATAAAAATTTAGATAAGGAATTGATCCATTCATTCTAACTTGGTATACTTTTATTGCATCATATTCCAATTGAATTTTCTAAAAAGCTCCCTCCCAATAACAAAGTGGAGCTTGTGGTTTACAAAAATGAAAAACAGTGGAGGATTAAAACTCTTTATAAGACAAATAAAAGAGAGCACCATTTATCTACCGGGTGGCCGAGATTTATAAGAGATAATGACATTAGAGTAGATGATATTCTTATAATCGATCTTGTTGAGCGTGAATTGAATATTACAAAAGTCAGAAATCCAACTCTTGCAACAACAACTCATGCAACAACACATGAGCCAGATGAGCGTTTTGAGGTATGCTCGAGTCATCTAAACTATTTTCATAATTATATTATTATTATTATTATTATTATTATTATTATTATTATTATTATTATTATTATTATTTTTATTTATTATAAACAGCACTTCATTAGAATAATAGGATTTACAACAAATTGGAAGGAAGCCGAGACACTATTTGGCCCCCACTCCTTTAGCAATAGCGAAACTAGTCCTATTATTGTTATCGTTATCGTTATCGTTATGTTACATTCTTACATCCCACATTCATTTTCAATCTTTCTCATAGATGTCAGGCTCTTACCGGACTCGCTCCAAAGCAGCTATCGATTCTCCTTGCGAAACAGAAACAGTCTATTGTCATGCCTTTGAGATCCAAAAGCCAAAAAATGAATGTTATAGATGTCGATGTGCTCCAAAAGCTTTCACATCAAGGCTTTGTACGAAGAGGATCTTTCAAAAATTAAAATAAGTCCTAAAGAATGGGTCTGCCCGAGCTGTTCGGGAAAGTGCCAATGCAAAGGCTGCAGAGGGAAACCAACGATTAGAGATTTTGATTTTTTGGCTCTTGATGATGTACCTGAATCATCATCCCCTCCTCCTTCTAACGCTATTGATGATGTATCGGTATATCACTCACTCTTTCTATTTCTATATTAAAACATGTTTTGTCTTATGTCAAATATGTATAATCATATATAAACAAACAACAACAAGCTAATCTTGCTACTGTTAAACGTCCAAATCTAAGTATTTGATTAACGTGGTATCCCGTAGGTTGATATGCGTCTCGAGGACCGATTAAAAGATTGTCGTAAAGATTTCATGTTCGCTTTAGACTACATTGATAAGTGTGAAAAAACATTGAAAGAGAAACAAAGTCGCCTTCAAAAAAAAATACAATGAAACCTTGTCAAGCATTCAGGATCTGCTAGCCTTGTTAGGCCGTGAAGAAGAGGCGAGTAAGCTTGAAGGATACCAAGAAGAAGAAGAAGAAGATATACCGATATACTGTAATTATAGAGTTTAAGAGGGATATTTATGGATGCTCCAAGCTTTGTCTTGGTCTTAATACTTTCATAGAGTCCCACATGTAATTGATCTATAAATTGTTTTTGATCTTTTTGTTTGTGTTTCAATAGGATTGTGTTCACCCCCTCATTCGCTTGTTACGGAACCTACAAGAAAAATATAAGCTTCTTGGGGCACAATGTGATATTTTGCGGGTTAGTTACACTAACTTTATTCATTTAATAATCATTTTCTGTGTTGTAACATGTATTATAATACATATTCATGCCGAAAACGGAACTGCGATGCTTGATGTACTGCGAGACGACCTCATTCAGAAAGAAATGTATCGTCGAGATTTGGCCAACGAATTAAAAAAAAATTATTATTATTTTTTTAACGGCAAATTGAATTAACAACCTAGCAAGCGGTTAGGAGCAAAGAAAAACAATTACAGAGGGATTGGAAAAGTGTTACAAGGATTATCAAACCACTCAATCCAATTGATGGAAATATTCTTATGCCTATTAGCAATCCAATTAAAAGAAAAAAGCTTAATGTCATTGAAGAGGAGATCTAGATTTGGTCTTTTAGGAGCAAAAGTGAACTCATTTCTATATCGCCAAAGAAACCAGAGTGTCGTTTGGACCACCACATCAAAGAGGGTAGAAAGAGAAGGAGGGAGGCTAACTTTGTCCACAAGGTTGATTGCTTCAAGAAGGCTCAAGACATTTACGTTGTAAACATTCCACCACAGCAAGACATCTTTCCAAATCTTCCTAGCAAGATTACAATGAACGAAGATGTGTTCTTCAGTTTCAACATCTTCGTCACGAATTGGGCATCTCACTGAATTTAAATCAATTCCCCTATGATCCAAGTTTATTCTAGTAGGCATTCTTTGATTTAGAATTCTCCAAGTATTGATGTTTACCTTGATAGGCACAAGTTTTTTTAATATTAAACCTTTTTTTGTGGCATAAAGACTCGGTCGCATATACGATGAGTTCTCTTCTTCCTTAGGCGGCCGACTAACAACGACTATACTCCCACAAAGGGGCGGCCGACACTGGACCCTCAAAGACTCCTTGGTCGACTGAACCATTCAGGCCAGCCTGAGTGCATTATTTAATCTACCATCACTATGTTAGTTAAGCTGAGTAATGTAATGTAACATAAAAACGTGCAATAACAGACAAAATCGTAAGCAAACGTACAAAAACGGATAAAGAGTAAGAAAACGTAAAAAATCAGAAGAAAACGGACGGTAAAGTACAAAAACACAAGAAAACATACAAGAACGTAAGAAGACGTAAAAACGTAAGAAACGGACGAAGACGTAAGATAATGTAAGAAATGGATGAAAACATACAAAAACCGGCGAAAATGTAAAAAGCGGACAAAAACGTAAAAACAGATGAAAACGTAAAAAAATAAACAAAAACGTTTTCGGATCTTATCTGTTGGAGAATTACATTCTATTTATGGATAGAATGAAGTGCATCATTTAACGTTAAGCTAAGTGGGTCGCGAATTAGCTAAGTCTATCTTCCAGTAAGACTAAATCGCTTGTACCGAAAATCTCTTAGGTTCGCTAACAGTAAGGCAATGTTAAAGGATTGAGAAGTGGAATGTTTACTAATTCATTCTCCTGGAGGCATCTAGATTTGCTAGGCTCAAGAACGTATCCTTGCATAACCTATGATTTCTTAGCGGAATGAACTCGCGAAGGGAATTAACCTTTTCTCAGTTCACAGTTATTAAGATTTCTAACTAATCTATGATATCTGCTTTAGTTTTCCCCTTAAACTCTTATGTTGTTCACACGTAATACTACAATTAGACAGTTTATAGTAGTAGCTCACACATGAAGAGGTTTAAGGATCTTTAGAAAGAACATTGCATACCAATAACTTGCTAGTTGCTAACCACTGGCATGGCTCACACTCCTAATAAGGTTCTCATACTAAGGGTCGCCTAATGGGTGCATGTCATGAGATTGATCATCCCATAGTCAATTGTACACGCTAGGATTCGGATGCTCACGACTACCTAGTACACACTCAACCTTATTTTAAATCCTAGAAAGGGATAAAAGGGTCTACAAGCATACTACACAGATTATCCAAGAAAACAAATCAATAAACGATACGAATTAATAAATCATAACAAGGCTAACACAAACGTGTTTAGCCAAACATATTGTAAATTACAAAAACAAATATGAATAAAACATTGATCGAATTAAACATAATGTTCTATACAAGTTACTTGATGTTAAGCTAATAATGATGATGATTAGAAGTGAGTTCTCCCTCGAAAAGTAGTGAATGGTTACTGGAAAACACCTTAGGATGGTGCCATAGTCGTCCCTTGTAAATGGAGGAAACGGATGCTCAATTGTACAGAATTCGACCTCTATTTATATGTTTCAATTAAGCTACGACGTAGCCTTAAGTGAAGAGTTACATCATAGTTACCAAAGCTACTTCGTAGTTGGATCGACTAAGCTACTCTATAGCTATGACATCACAAAAACTACTCCGTAGTTGAAGTGTAGAACTACTTCGTATTTGTTGCAGCTACGTCGTAGTTATTGCTAAATCGCGATATTTTTGTTGTGATCGCATAACTCAAAACAAGAAAGTTGTAGATATCTCTTTCCTCTTTCCATGACCACTTGAATCGTCTAAAAAGGAGCTCGTATGAAGAAGTTATTATCAACATTCTAAAGCAAATTTCTGGAGAAACTTCGTGAACATTTCTTCAAATTTCGACTTCGTTTCTCCACCTGATTCTTTCACGAGCCTACCATAATGAACTCCAAATCATAAGTAAATTACTCCATGAGTATTTCATCAGTAGAAGCATCCTTTTTTCACTTCATTTCGTTCAAATGCCTTGATTAACTTGAACTTGTAATATGAACGAATTAAGTACCAGATTCACATAAAATAGTGCAAAATAAGGCAATAAACAGGGGACATTGACACTAAAAAGTATAAACTATTTGATGTTATCAATTACGTACCCCCAACACTTTATAGTACGAGCTAAATCAATCGCAAATAATCAAAGTAATGTCATAGACCCGTGTAGTCGTATAAAAATGGAAAAAAACGTAAAAAACAAATGAAAACGTAAAAAACAAATGAAAATGTACGAAAACATTTTTGTTCTTATTTGTTGGAGAATTTCATTCTATTTATGGATATAATGAAGTGCATCATTTAACGCTAAACTGAGTGAGTCGCAATTTAGCTAAGTCTATCATCCAGTAAGACTAAATCTCTTATACCGAAAATCTCTTAGGTTTGTTAACAGTAAGACAATGTTAAAAGATTAAGAAGTAAGGCTTAGTGGTCCTTATGGGATGGATCATGAGAAAGGAATGTTGTGATTATTAATGCGTGATTTTATTTTAATTACCAAGTTTTAAATTTATAAAAAATGTTCACCTATGGTTTACAAACGCACTAACGGGGAGAGAACCCGGTCGTGTATAGTGTAGGATTGGTAAATCCTTAGGTCGTTCCCAAGAGCTAATCTGAGTTTTATTTGTCATGGTTTTAAAGATGTTTTGATTGTAAGAATGCAAGAAAATTAAAATGCGGAAAAGAAATTGAGTTTTACTAATCAAAGAGAGGAAATGTGCTAACCTCGTTATTTTCTTATAAGTTAACTCTTGAAGTACGATGTTTACTAATTCATTCTCCTGGAGGTATCTAGATTCGCTAGGCTCAAGAACGCATCCTTGCCTAACCTATGATTCCTTAGTGGAATGAACCCGAGAAGGGAATTAACCTTTTCTCAGTTCACAGTCATTAAGATTTCCATCTATTCTATGAGATACGCTTTAGTGGTTCTCATAAACTCTTATGTTGTTCACGCGTAATGTTACAATTCGACACGTTATAGTAATAGCTCACACCTGAAGAGGTGTAAGGGTCTTTGGAAAGAACACATCATACCAATAACTTTCTACCCACTGGCATGGCTCACACTCCTAACAAGGCTCTCATACTAAGGATCGCCTAATGGGGCATGTCATACAACTACAAGGGACTGATCATCTCGTAGTCAATTGTGTAAGTTAGGATTCATATGCTCACGACTGCCTATTACACACTAAACCTTACTTTAAATCCTAGAAATGGATACACTTATCTACAAGCATACTACACAGATTATCCAAGAGAACAAATCAATAAACAATAAGAACTAAGAGATCACAATAATCATAACAAAGCTAACACAAAAACGTGTTTGGCCAAACATATTGTAAATTACATAAACAAATATGAATAAAACATTGATCTAATTAAACATAATGTTCGATACAAGTTACATGATGTTAAGCTAATAATGATGATGATTAGAAGTGAGTTCTCCCTTGAAAAGTAGTGGATGGTTACTATAAAACGCCTCAGGATGGTGCCCTAGACGTCCCTTGTAAATGGAGGAAAAATGATGTTCAATTGTGTAAAATCCAGCCTCTATTTATATATTTCAGTTAAGCTACTCCGTAGCAATGACGTTACAAAAACTACTCCATAGTTGAAGTGTAGACCTACTTCATAGTTGTTGCAGCTACACCGTAGTTATTGCTAAATTACGATTTTTCAGTTGTGATCCGGGCTTAACTCAAAGCATGATAGTTGTAGATATCTCTTTCCTCTTTCCATGACCACCTGAATCATCTAAAAAGGAGCTCATACGAAGAAGTTATTATCAACATACAAAAGCACATTTTTGGAGAAACTTCATAAACATTTCTTCAACTTTCTACTTCATTTCTCCACCTGATTCTTTCACGAGCCTACCATAATGAACTCCAAATCAGAAGTAAATTATTCCATGAGTATTTCATCGGTAGAAGCATCCATTTTTCATTTCATTTCGTTCAAATGCCTTGATTAACCTGAACTTGTAATATGAACGAATTAAGTACGAGATTCACATAAAATAATGCAAAAAGGCAATAAATAAGGGATATTGACACTAAAAAGTATAAACTATTTGATGTTATTAGTTATGTACCCCCAACACTTTCTAGTACGAGCTAAATCAATCAACAATATGAACCAATCAAGATAACTATCTAATTGTAATAACTACACAAACAATATAAATAGATAAAGGAAAGAGCGATCAAACCAAGACACCAAGATTTATAGTGGTTCGGCTACGAAGATCTTCTTTGCCCTACTCTACTCCCTGAGTATCTGACTCGAGATTTCACTATGTCAACATGCTCCCTTCAGGCTGAGAAAACCGTTTACACTTCGCTTATGTCATTTTACAACACTAAGCTAAATGTCAAGTCCTAATCTTAGCTAGAACCAATCTACCACTTCACAAGTACTACACAATCACAAGATCTACACTATCGGATTTACTCACAATCTGATTTACACAATCACACAAGATAATCAAAATAGAGTTTTGAATCTTAGAAGAAGATAGGAGAATTCACTAATCTATAACACTTTGTTTCTTGGCGAATACGAGTGCTCTTCTCTTGCACTTGATAGAAGAAGGAAGAAGATAGAAGATGAGATTTGATCACTTGAAACAAGATTAAACTATGTTAGTGATCAAGATATTTAGTGAGAGAAAGAAGGTTTAGAGAGAGAAAGATGACTGAAAAATTCATGCAAAGAGGTCTGTTTTTCTGTTGAGAATAGTGCAGTATTTATAGCCAGGAAATCCCAACGGTCAGTTGGTGGCGGTCTCGACGGTCCCAGATATATCTGGGGGCTGTTAGGCACTTAGGAGCTGGCCCTAGACTGACGCTCCGATTTTTGTCCTTTTGTAGGGAAGGTTTATCATGGTGAGTTGTATTCAATTTTGGGAGAAAATTTGAATTTCAAATTTATGTTTTTAAATAAAACGTTCTTTTTTATTTAACAAAACTATTTTGTGTAAAAGATATAGTCTTGTAGAAATGTGATGGATTAAGAAGAAAAAATATTTTCTTGATCAATAATTAAGTTTAATGATTTGTTTATCCATACCTTAAGTAATTTATGTCGAAATGAAAGTTTACAATTAATAACATGTATACGTTTATTTTTATCGTGAATGTTTTCACATTTTGTCATTTTGAAAAAGTAGAGGAGTCAAAAATATAAATAACGTTTTTAATCATTATTTGTATTAACAATCTCCTCCTTTTTAATGATGACAAAATATAAACTCATTTTGTATAAAAAAATTCAAGTTATTAATGAGTTTTAATCTATTTCTCCCTCTTTTTGTCGAACTCAAAAAGGTTAATCGTTAAGATGTAGAGAGAAAGAATTTGACGATGCCAAGACTCCCCCTGATGGAGATGGTGAGGATGAAGACTATTTATTTTGGAGGTAGTGGATTAAAGAAGTAAGGCATGGGAAGGTGATTATTTGATTAAAAAAAGTGTTTAGCAAAATGCAAGAAAGTAGCTGAGTTATAGAGTGGATAGTTAACTGCACAGAAAATCGGGAGAGGCACAGTAGAATTCTTGTGATCCTAATGGCGGTCTCATAAATGTATAGGCGGTCCTAGATATATATGGGGGCCGCCTAATATTTTTGGGGGCCGTTTTCTGGAAACACGAAAATTTTCCCAGTTTTTCCAAACCTTCAAATCTGTGCAGAATCATACTATTCAGGAAAATTCTTTTGCAGCCAAATCTATTTCCTCAAGAATCACCTAATACTTCCTAGATTTTCAAATCTAAAAGACTAGCTATATTACTTGGAAAGAAATTATAGGCTATACTAGTAAACTAATAAGCATGCATGTGTTCATAAAATTTAATAAATAACATACTTATTAAAGACATGAAACTAAATTTAGGATGATAAAATGTAATGATCATCCAAGGCAAATTACATTGCCTAAGCTAACTTCTAAAAGTCTACTAAATAGCATAAGTTCAAGTACCTAAGCATATATAATAAGAGTAAGTACCGATCAAGCATAATAAGTAGTAAATATAAGTATATTGTCTAATAGCAATTATCCAAATTGCTTATTTCTCCTTTTTTCCTCTTAATAAATTCTTGATACCCTTTCCGATTGACATTAACCCACCATGATGCTCATCTCGCAACTTAACTTGACGGTTGAGAATTTCGGTTTGGTGGGGTGTAAAATGGTTCCATGTCAGGGTCGATATTGGGTGGGTATTCAAAGACTTGAGGAACCTCATTTGTTAATGAATTCACATCATTTTACGTCAATAAACTCTCAACAATCTATTTTAACTTTTACGCGTTTACTTTTAATTTCAACCGTTTAGTTAAATCGCTTAAACTAAAAATCAACATTCAACGTAAACCGACATCAAATAAATAAAAGTTTACGTCAAACAAGTGTTATATAATTATTACGAAGATAATTTTATAAATTTTCATATTTTCTTTTTTATACGTTACGTAAAATGTTTACGTTTCGCAATACTTTGCATGTATGGATGCATGGAAATACCACCACCTTTCTATACTTCAAGAAATACCCACTCTTATACCCAATACCTAAAATTTATTTATTTCCTACCCATATATACTCCCAAAATTAGCCCCCCTCCCCCTTAATAAATCATAAATCATCCACTAACTTTTGTCCCCTTGGTACATTTCACACGACAAACACAACACCTTTATGCATACTTTGATCTATCTTGTCCTACTTTGTCTCCTAAAGGACTTGTTTAATATATAAACCATACCATACTTGGACAATAAAAGCTAAAGACTTCCATACTTACTCTCACAAAACAAAAGTCACCAAAAACTCTTGCTCTCTTCTCTCTTGGAGCCGGCCTACAAACAACAACCATAAACATTTTGTGTTTTGATTTTCCAAGCATGTATACAAGAGTTTTTCAAGTGGGTTAGGATTAGTAACAAACATAAGGGTTTGCATAGGTTTAGATTTGTGTTCTTCATCTTTCTCATTTACTCAAGGTTCACATAAAGTCTCTACACTTTCATTTTATTTTCTTACATATATACATCTTAATTATTTAGTTACATCACCACTTAGTTATATTTTATAAAGTTTACAAAGAAATCAAGGATCCTATTTAATTAAGTAAATCCATACTCATGTTGAAAAAAGTTTACAAATATGTTAGAATGCAAAGAAACATTTTATTTGATATCCTACATGTGTTGGTTAATTTATTTAACTAAGTGTTGAAGCATTGTTTATAAGTTAATTTATATAGTTTTAAAAGTTAATATTTTTTCTTAACATTTATTCATGAAATGGAAGTGATATGGATGGAAATAAATTTAGTGGACTTTAATTATATAAAAGATGTTGTACTGTTAAACCTAGTGGACTTGTAGTAAATAAAAACATGTTGAAATTCATAAATTAAAACATATAATTACTTTTATAAAAATAGTTTATACCTACTATTTTGGCACGAATTTCTAGGTAGATTACAAACCTAATATTATGATAGTACATCTCAAGACGATTCCGTGCATATAAAAAACTCAAAAAACGTTACACTTTGTTGATTTTCTATAATCAATACATTTCACTTGGGGTGAGTTTATAGTCCCGCTTTCACTTGTTTTACAACTGCTTTATAAATCTCGGGGTGAGATACATTGCTTGTTTTTACTTATGGACGCAAGAAATTTACTTACCTTGAAAGGATCACATGATAGCCTAAGTAGCATGAGCTATTAATAACGGTAGGTAAGCGCGAATGCTATAAATATATCTATTGGGAGTGACATCCTTGTTCTGGATTGGTGTCTACAGGGCCAACGAACGTATACCATGTCGGAAACATTGAACCACATACACATAAATACTTACAGTGCCTGAAAAGATTGCATACATATATGTCGGAGCCTCAGTGTCATGAACTTAGTGTAATCGTAATCACTCTTTTAGTTAATGCATACTAGGCAATACACACTTTAACATTTGCGGTCCAACATTTATACTTACATAAACCTATGAACTCACCAACTTTATGTTGACACTTTTAAGCATGTATTTCTCATGTGAATAAGATGCTTGAAGCAATTGATGTGCATTGGAATCCAAATTTTACAAGACACATTCATGAATTTCTACTACCATACAAACTATCAAATCTCGTTGTATTATTTCAATCATACATTTTGATGCAACTTTAGGACAAATGTTATAACAAGTTCAATTTCAATTAAATCAACGAGATTACTTTTCAAATGATTCATTTAGAGGTTGTTATGTCATATCTTGTGCGATGTACTCATGAAGTAACGCTCCCGGACATATTTCCGCTGTGACCCATTTTGGGGGTATTGTTGATTGGTATCTAGAGCTAAGGTTATAGAGAACTAGGTTGCATATTTTACCTAGACTATAACCGTTTTCACAAACATTGCATCACATCAAACTTTTTCATGTGCATACATACTACTTGCTTACTTGGTTACACTACTTGCTTACATGACATAGATATATACCTACCTTGCGTATATTTTACATTTATTTATATAAGAGTTATTTATATAAATACTAGCACTTTTCTCAAGACATTGTGAATGACACGATGGTCTCTAAAACTTTTCATGACTTTACGTAATATCGTTTACATAGAATTAAAGCATGTCACAGTCCGCCAATCCCACTAGTTACCTTATCACTCAACTCCAAGTTATATACCCGCCCCATATTGTTGAAACAATTACGCCATCTTATAGAATCATGCCGAATAATTCAAACACGACTTTAACCTGTCACCTCGCAACATTTCATCTTTGGAGCACGACTTTTAGAACTAAACTAATTTTATATTTTCTGATTTTGAAGAAAATGCCGCCAAAAAGAACCCCCACCCCTATGACTGATATTGCTATTAAGGGATTGATAGCCCAAGGCATAGCTGATGCATTGGCTGAGTACGAAGCAAACAGAAGCAGTCGAAATGGAGATGATAGCCACGATTCAGGAAGTGGTAGAAGAAGACAGGTGCCTACTGCTCGTGAGTGCACGTATAGTGACTTCTTGAAATGCCAACCTCTTAACTTTAAGGGTATTGAAGGATTCGTAGGTTTGACTCAATGGTTTGAGAAGATGGAATCGGTATTCTATATTAGCAACTACACTGTTGCGTGCCAAATTAAGTTTCCCACTTGCACTCTGCTTGGTAGTGCACCGACGTGATGGAATTTCCACCTTAAGACTGTTGGTCATGATGCTGCCTATAGGATGCCATGGAAAACATTAATGAAAATGCTGACTAACAAGTACTGCCAAGAAGTGAAATCAAGAAGCTGGAGATTGAAATTTGGAACCTGAAGGTTAAGGGTACGGATGTTGTGAGTTACACACAACGTTTTTAAGAGTTAGCATTGATGTGTGGAAGAATGTTTCTAGAGGAATCTGATCAGGTGGAGAAATATGTTGGTAGACTTCCCGACATGATTCAAGGTATTGTGATGGCATCCAAACCGAAAACAATGCAAGAAGCAATCGAGATTGCTAATGATCTGATGGACCAAAAGGTCCGTACTTTTGCTAAAAGACAAGTTGAGAACAAAATAAAGCTTAATAATAACTCAAGCGACAACAACGCACAACAACCGCCTTTCAAGAGGCAAAATGTGGCTAGAGCTTATTCTGTTGGGCCTAGTGAGAAGGAGGAGTATGCTGGAACTCTATGATTATGCAACAAGTGCAAGTTTCACCACAACAGCCCGTGCACAGTAAAGTGCGCAAACTGCAAGGAAGTTGGTCACTTGACCCGAGACTGTAGGAGTCCTGCCGCTACTAACACCTTTAGGCATACTTTGATCTATCTTGTCCTACTTCGTCTCCTAAAGGACTTGTTTAATATATAAACCATACCATACTTGGACTATAAAAGCTAAAGACTTCCATACTCATTCTCACAAAACAAAAGTCGCTAAAAACTCTTTCTCTCTTCTCTCTTGGAGCCGGCCTACAAACAACAACCATAAACATTTGGTGTTTTGATTTTCCAAGCAAGTATACAAGAGTTTTTCAAGTGGGTTAGGATTAGTAACAAACATAAGGGTTTGCATAGGTTTAGATTTGTGTTCTTCATCTTTCTCTTTAAGAGTTGCAATTGATGTGTGGAAGAATGTTTCTAGAGGAATCTGATCAGGTGGAGAAATATGTTGGTAGACTTCCCGACATGATTCAAGGTATTGTGATGGCATCCAAACCGAAAACAATGCAAGAAGCAATCGAGATTGCTAATGATCTGATGGACCAAAAAGGTCGGTACCTTTTGCTAAAAAGACAATGTTGAGAAACTAAATATAGGCTTAATAAATGTAACTCAAGCGACAACAACGCACAACAACAGCCTTTCAAGAGGCAAAATGTGGCTAGAGCTTATTCTGTTGGGCCTAGTGAGAAGGAGGAGTATGCTGGAACTCTATGATTATGCAACAAGTGCAAGTTTCACCACAACAGCCCGTGCACAGTAAAGTGCGCAAACTGCAAGGAAGTTGGTCACTTGACCCGAGACATGTAGGAGAATGCCGGCTAACTAACACCTTTAGGCATACTTTGTAATATCTAGTCCTACTTCGTCTCAATATAGGACTTGTTTATATATTAAAACATTACCATACTTCGGCTATAAAAGCTAAAGACTTTCCATACTCATTCTCAACAAAAACAAATAGTCGCTTAAAAAACTCTTTCTTCTTTCTCCTTGAGGCCGGCCTACCTACAAACACACCATAACATTTGGTGTTTTGATTTTCCAAGCAAGTATACAAGAGTTTTTCAAGTGGGTTAGGATTAGTAACAAACATAAGGGTTTGCATAGGTTTAGATTTGTGTTCTTCATCTTTCTCATTCACTCAAGGTTCACATAAAATCTCTACACTTTCATTTTATTTTCTTACATATATACATCTTAATTATTTAGTTACATCACCACTTAGTTATATTTTACAAAGTTTACAAAGAAATCAAGGTTCCTATTTAATTAAGTAAATACATACTCATGTTGAAAAGAGTTTACAAATATGTTAGAATGCAAGAAATATTTTATTTGATATCCTACATGTGTTGGTTAATTTATTAAACTAATTGTTGAAGCATTGTTTATAAGTTAATTTATATAGTTTTATAAGTTAATAATTTTTCTTAACATTTTATTCATGAAATGGAAGTGATATGGATGAATATAAATTTAGTGGACTTTAATTATTTAATGCATGATTGTATTGTTAAAACTCTACTGAACTTGAGTAATAAAACATGTTGAAGTCATAAATTATAACATATACTTACTTTCTTATAAAAACCAGTTTTTTTTACCTATGTTTTGGCACGAATTTCTAGGCAGATTACAAACCTAATGTTATGATAGTATGTCTCAAGATGATTCCGTGCATATAAAGAACTCAAAAAACAGATGTAAAATGGAGATATGAATTTTACGAGATACCGGTAACTATTTATATAAAAACTGTTTTTATAAATTTTAACAATTTGATCAGAATTTAAAGTTGTGTTTTGAGGGCTTTTGGGTCCGAATTGGCTTAAGTATAAAACTACAAACTTGTCAGAAATGATGTTTTACTATATGATCATTATTTTCTAAGCCCGAAGGTGTGTAAAAATAAGTAAAATCATCATGGAAACTAGATAACTTCTTATATAAAATTTGGCACTTTTTTCCTGACATGAATAGTAAAATTATATTTTCAGACATTTTCGGTCCATTTGAACTATACAAACCTTAGAAAATATTTTTGTATCGCTTGTATAATATTTATCCGCGGTTTAAAACCTTATAAATATTATTTCATAAACTATTTAAACTATATATATTGTCGTTGCAAAAATAATACAATTATTAAATCAAGCGAGATCGACAATATTTATTTATCGGACAAGGATAATATTATACAAGTACACTAACATAGACATTAACTAACAAACGTAACTTAAACGTTGTTTCAACACTTATAAACTAAACAAAAACTATTAGGTGGTGATATAACTTTATAATGTACATTGTTGTATTTACTTTAAATACATCACACTTATACGACACACGCGACGTTACACTTTGTTGATTTTCTATAATCAATACATTTCACTTGAGGTGAGTTTATAGCCCCGCTTTCACTTGTTTTACAACTGCTTTATAAATCTCGGGGTAAGATACATTGCTTGTTTTTACTTATGGACGCAAGAACTTTACTTTCCTTAAAAGGATCACAGATTAGCCTAAGTAGCATGAGTTGTTAATTACGGTAGGTAAGCGCGAATGTTATAAATATCTCTATTGGGAGTGACATCCCCGTTCTGGATTGCTGTCTACAGGGCCAACGGACGTATACCATGTCGGAAACATTGAACCACATACACATGAACACTTACAGTGCCTGAAAAGATTGGCATACATATATGTTGGAGCCTCAGTGTCATGAACTTAGTGTAATCGTAATCACTCTTTTGGTTATTGCATACTAGGCAATACACACTTTAACATTTGCGGTCCAACATTTATACTTACATAAACCTATGAACTCACCAACTTTATGTTGACACATTTAAGCATGTATTTCTCATGTGAATAAAATGCTTGAAGCAATTGATGTGCATTGGAGTCCAAATTATACAAGATACATTCATGGATTTCTACTTGCATACAAACTATCAAATCTCGTTGTATTATTTCAGTCATATCAAATCTCATTGTATTATTTCAGTCATATTATTTCGTTGTATTATTTCAGTCATACATTCATGGATTTCTACTTGCATACAAACTATCAAATCTCATAGTATTATTTTAGTCATACAAACTATCAAATCTTGTTGTATTATTTCAGTCATTCATGGATTTCTACTTGCATACAAACCATGTTGCAAGTCGTCAAGTGACCACTTGTTGGTATAAACACACACGCCCTCATGAGTTATACCAAAGATTTGATCGAATTCTTCAAGAGTGTACGAAAAGAATTGATTTTAGATGACAAATTAGATTAACATTTGACCTTAGTCGGAATAATCTAGATGATATTGACTATAGAACTCAAGTATGAAACAAGGACAAATTTGTTCATTTATTTCAAGAAGACACTCAAACTCGATATGACTAAACATGGACCTAACATAGACTAAGTCTGCAAAACTTAGATAAACCACCCAACCTTCATATATGCAACGACTTTCAAGGTTTATTAGCATTTCTTTTAAGGGTGAAGAGTATTCATGTAAGATTATAGGAATGTAGTCTCTTGTGTGTTGATGAGCTTCGATAGTTTTTTTGAGGCATTATTACCTATATGAGAAAACAATCCAAAATCATCTTTTATTATCATTTACTTGTAGTGTTCTATTGTAATTGTGTCTAGTGTGTGCCTATATGCGACAAATGTGGAGTAACGATTAACTCGACTCTAAAATAAAAACCTATGAGTTAACCCAAAGGCTCCTTAATTCAATTTTACTCATCCAAACATGTCAAAAAATACATATGAATTATGTATCTCGAATTTTGTTTATGATATCACTATGCATGTATGCAAAAACGTTTTTAGGATGTATTAACAATGCATAAAAGCATTTTTATGGTGTTCCTAACGTGTGTAATTTGAAATAGAATTGGGGTTTTGTGCGAAAACAATTTTTGACAAACACACTTCAATTATGCAAATCCTATATCTACGGGAAGCATATTAGTTATACATTCTGTTATTATAGTCCTAATTGCACACAAACACAAGAAATTTGAAAATCCCTAATTTTGAGTTTTTGTTCAACATGAACCCTAGACATAAATTTGAAAGAAAATAGATGAAATGACTTACAATTAATGATCTTTGAGATGTTAGGATTGATTATTAGCTTTGATTTGATCTTCAATTAGTGTTTTAGTGGTTGATTTTAAGGTTTTAAAGGCTTTTAGGTTGTTTCGTCGCACCAGTTGGAGAAGAAGGTGGTGTTTGTTTTTGTGTTTTACAAAAATAAGGGTGACAGACTTTTGGTCTCGTCTGGTGGCGGTCCCATATCGATAAGGGGGCCGCCTGATTAAATCAGGGAGCCGCCCTAGATATCAGGGCTGCCCTTAACAGAGGGTTTTGGACTCGATTTTTGACTGAAATTTTTTATGGAAGGAGTGACATTTTAATTTGCATTTCGCCAATTAAAAGTGCTTAAAGTACTTTGGATGAAGTAATTAAGTTATCACGACACGGAGTGGAACACGGACTAGAATCGAGACATAAGAAAAGAGGAGCGATTTATATAATGTGTTCCATCATTCCTAAACCAAGACGAAGATAGTTAAACGATTCATGTTTAAAGGGTTTAGTGAGAATGTCGGCGATATTGTCGACGGACGACACTTTTTCGATAGAGATATGTCCTTTCTGGACATTATCACGAAGAAAGTGGTGACGAATTTCAATGTGTTTAGTTCGAGAGTGTTGCAACGGGTTTTTGCTAAGGTCAATCGCGCCTTTATTGTCGCACATGCTTGGGACGTCGTTGAGTCGAATGTCATAGTCGACAAGAGATTGTTTCATCCATAGTGCTTGTTGACATGCCTTTCCGGCGCTTACGTATTCGGCTTCGGTAGTGGATATAGCAAGAGCGGTTTGTTTCTTCGAGAACCAAGATGTTAAACAACATCCCATGAACGTACAAATACCGCTAGTGCTTTTTCTGTCCACATAATCTCCCGCATGATCAGAGTCGGCATATACTACGGTTTCTATGCCGGTCCCCTTAGGATATCATAATCCTAAGTGCATAGTACCTTTAATGTATCAGAAGATATACTTAACCGCTTCAAGACGAGAGGTTTTGGGAGCCTCTTGGAAGCGTGTACAAAGGCAAACACTAAACATGATATCTGGCCTACTTGCCATTAGGTAGACTAAACTACCTATCATGCCTCCATACTTGGTACTATCTACCGACTCACATTCTTCATCTTTCGTGAGTTTAGTATCCGAGGACATAGGGGTTTTCATTAGATTAGAATCTTCTAAGCTAAATTTCTTTAGCATTTCTTTAATGTATTTTGATTGATTAAAGAAGATACCGTCTTCCATTTGTTTTATTTGTAATCCAAGGAAGAAGTTAAGTTTACCCATCATGCTCATCTTGAACTCGTCATGCATGATTTTGGCAAATTCATCACCCATGTCTTGACAAGTCGAAATGAATATATTGTCATCGACATATATTTAAACAATGATGAGATTTGAACTTTTTTGCTTAGTAAAAAGTTTGTAATCTACCATTCCTATTTTGTATTCATGTTTAATAAGAAAAACTTTTACTCTATCATACCAAGCCTTGGGTTCTTGTTTAAGACCATATAAAGCTTTCTTTAGTTTATAAACATGATTCAGTTTTTCAAAGTCAATTAATCCCGGAGGTTGTGCCACGTATACCTCCTCATTGATAAAACCGCTCAGGAATGCACTTTTTACATCCATTTGGAATAGCTTAAAATCTAAAGCACGAGCATAAGCTAATAGTATTCTAATAGACTCAAGTCTAGCAACTGGGGCATAAGTTTCATCATAATCGGTGCCCTCTTGTTGATTATAACCTTGAGAAACTAACCTAGCCTTATTTCGAGAAACAACACCGTTTTCATTTAACTTATTTCTAAACACCCACTTAGTTCCTATGATTGTCATATTCTTAGGTTGTGGTACTAACTCCCAAACATCGTTTGCAACGAATTGATTTAATTCTTCTTGCATAGCGATTATCCAACTTTTATCCGTTAAGGTTTCATTCATATTCTTAGGTTCTATAGTTGATATAAAACAAAAGAAGTTACTTTGGTTTTGGGCTTGAGACCTAAGGGTCCTTTGGTTAAGGTTTCCTATGACATTTTCTAATGGATGGCTCTTAGATTCCTTAACATTGACTATTTCGTCAATTTCTAAAGTTTCATCCTCAGTGCCATTCTCTAAGTTTTTCTTTTGGATATCCTTATTTGCTTCTTCTTCATCCAAGTCATCATCCACCAACGGTTTCATTGAATGTCACGTTGAGTGATTCTTCAATTTTCATGATATATTTATTAAGGATGATGTAGGCTTTACTATTTTGGAAGTAACCTAAAAAGATACCTTTGTATGACTTTGGGTTAAACTTAGTAAGGTAGTATTTGGTGTTTAAAAATGAAGCACTTGCTTCTAAATACCTTAAAGTAATCAAGAGTAGGTTTCCTACCTCTCAAGAGTTCATAAGGTGTTTTACCTAGGATGGCTCTAATTAGGATTCGGTTGAGGATGTATGTTGAAGTATCTACGGCGTTACACCAAAAATTTTATGGTAACGATTGTTCATTCAACTTGGTTCTACTTGTTCCTTGGAGTGTCCTAATTTTCCTTTCTACCACGCCATTTGATTATGGAGTGCGAGGAGCCAAGAAGTTATGTGTAATACCGTTGGCACTACAAAACTCTCCAAATTGCACTTCATTATCAAATTCTGTACCGTGGTCCATCCTAATTGACACTATTGAAAATCCTAATTGATTTTGTATTTTCCTAGTAAAGATTTCAAATTGCTCGAAGGCCTCGGTTTTATTCTTAAGAAATCTTGTCCAAGTATACCTAGAGTAGTCATCTACTATGACTAAGGTGTAGAGGTTTCCACCGTAACTTCGTACGGCGGATGGACCGAAGAGATCCATATGAAGGAGTTCTAAGCATCTAGTCGTTGGACTATATTCTTAGCCTTGTGACTAGCGTGAGCTTGTTTTCCAATTTTGCAAGCAGCACAAAAATGTTGATCAAACTTAAGCTTAGGTAAGTTTCTAACTAATTCCTTAGATGCTAACGATTAAATGAAACGCATATTAGCGTGACCTAATATCCTATGCCACAATGTGGAGTTTTCATCAATCGTTGCAAGACAAATTTTGTCTCTTGGCTTATTTCCTAATTTCATCACATATAAACCTTTCTTCCTAATACCTCTTCCTATAATCTTACCGTCCTTAGTGATTTCACTATCATGTTCAGAGAAAGTTACTCTACACTTATTATCACATATTTGTCCTACACTTAGCAAGTTAAATCTTAAGTTATCAACATGTTTTACATTATCTATATTGAGAGAGTCATTAGAAATCGTACATTTGCCAATGATGTTACCGCGTAGATTACTACCAAAAATGACATTACCTCCATTGTATGCTCTGTAGGTTGAGAATAGCTTTCGGTTACCCATCGTGTGTTTAGAGCATCCGCTATCCTTTATCCACTCATCAGGTTCCAAGTTGACTCTAAGGCATATCTCATTTTATGCTTGATCCATAAGACATGCTTCGTCTTAAGCCATTTCATCATCTTCTTCACCGCTATCACTCCAAGAACCTTCTACGAATGCTCTTTGGTTCTTGTCTTTCGGTGGTTTTGGACATTCTCCAATAAGACGATTTGGATCACTGCATCTAAAACATTCTCTATCACTTTTTCCGTTTGTAACATTCCATACTTAAGGTCATTATTTACTCCGAGCTTTATTTCTATTTTCATTTTTAAGCGAGTTATTAAATTTTTCGTTTACCCGATTTAGTAAGAATTTTCCGTTTTTAGCCTTGCGTAAGCCGTAATTAGAAATCTATTCCGTCTTCGCATCGTAAGTGATTTAATAATCTCATATTATTCCCCAATGATTATAATTCTCATCATTTTCATTTTCTGTTGTGATTCGCGTTTTCGAAAATCCTCGCTAACACTCGCGTTTCTACCCTTAAACCTTACCTTTTTCTTTTATAACCTTATCCTACACTTTAATTAAACTATCACAAACAAAAATAAAAAAAATAAAAAATAATTTTAGCCTCCCCAAGACCCTAAAACCGGATTTACCCTTTCCCACACTCCACCATACTCCATTTTTCCATAAAACCACTCATTACACTTCATTTCCCATACATGCAAACTAACTATCATTCTTTCACCATTTAAAAGTTTTTTTTCTATCCTTCTTTTGGTCCTGGGCTGCTGAAATCATACAACACAACCATTCACCATTCTCCACAAAATTATTCAACTATTTTAGGCTTTATAACACCCAATCCTTTGCATTCTATGCAAACGATATGGTGTGTGTTTCTTGAAGATTTGAAGGTGTTTAGGACTAGTTTTCTTGGAGTTTCTTGAAGATTTTGATTGGGTTTTGATTAGAAGAGTATTATCCTCATTAGAAGAAGGTTATAAGGTTGTTAACATTGGGTTACCTTGGTCGATTTCAGCCAACCCAAGAAAGAGGGTATTCTTGTTTGATTCATAGTTTCAATCTCTCTTTTAGTAAGCCCTAAATTTCTTTATTTGTCTTATCTTTTTATTTACTTGTTTTCTTTAATTTATAATCCATAAAAATGGATGTTAGATTCTGGAAATATTAAGTTTTTATGTTTACTAAGGTGTCTAATAATTAGTTATGGCATTGTGTTAAATTTTAAAGAAAATAAAATGATGTTTGGATTGGGTTATAATAGGGTTATGAAACTGTTTTTACATCAGTAGCAAAACAGATGGAGTACGAAATATTTTTGGTAATAGGGTACCTGGGAAATTTGATAATGATGTAGGTATGTGTCTAAGGTATTTGTGGTTAATTGGATAGAGCCGTATCTCCTCCGGATGAGCTAGATACGGCCAATTTACTAAAACTAGTCAATTTTTGCACTCAGTTGGGAAACGGGGTATAACCCCATATATTTGCACTAACTTTCTGAAATAAAAAGTTGTTCCCTGTGGAGGACACTTATAGCTACCATCTCCAAGTGGCCTCACGTTTATAGCATGTATAGATTTTGATTTATGGTCGTTTTCGTGGAGTGGAAATATTCAGAAAATAAACTGTTTTGACATAGAAGGGTAAAATGGTAATTTCACACAGGATCATTGACCCCCTGGACAGTGAGGCCTGTATTTTTGAAAAGTAGACTCAAAATGATTTCTGGAGGTGAAAGCCTCATACTCGTATGAATTACGGATTTTGAGTTATGATTCAACAAAGTTGGAAGATTTCAGAAATGTGTAAATAAAAGTCACTAGACGTAAAAACCAAAACGGGTAAATTTTTGTGAGTTGATGGGTAAAGAGTAAAAGAGAAACATGGTGTGAATGACATATTAATACAGATTGGGACACATTATTTAAGTAAAATTTAGTCATTAAAAATGGGAATGCAATGCCATGCTAGTTCGGACATGAGTAAAACTTTTATAAAGTCATCATTTGATTTCATCTTCTTTCGCGTAAGTATTAGATTGCTTTTCTAAGTCGCGCCTTTTATTTTAGGTCGCTCTTAGGAGTATTTGTCTTACTTCAGCTCTTATATTACTTGATATTACCGTCCGCTCAAGGTGAGTTCATAGCCTCGCCTTTCAACTTTTAACTGTATTTATAAAACCCCGCGAGGGAGATACATGCTTGTTTTATAAACTGAGCACAAGAAACTTTATGGTATGCTGGACCCGAATATGATATAAATTGCATGAGTAGCTATTGCCAAAAGACCTCACATCATGAACTGTTAATTGCCTATAATGGGTAAGCGCTAGTACAAGTAAATAGATCTATTGGGTTTGACAGCCCTGTCCGGGGGTATGAATCGAATCCTTTCGAGCACCCAGTCAACGGACAATTTGTATTTAGAATTTAGGTATAAGGCAATAATACCTAGTTATGGGGCAACTGATTTACATACAAGATATGTGTTAACGTTAAGGCTCGGTGTCATGAGCTCATTGCAATAGAAACTTGATTAATGGCTTGTCCGTACAACAAGTCACACGATGAACAAAACTTGTGTTCCTTTTTATCTCTTACAAACTCTATGGATTCACTCAACATTTTTGTTGACTTTTAAGCATGTTTTATCTCAGGTAACCAAGGGTGATGGATGCTGTGTACGAGGAGTCTGCGCTAAAAGTTTTTAAGAACTTGTATTTTGTTCCATTTTATAAAACTAATTATCCATGTTTTGGAAAACTTATGTTATGAATTTGGTAACGATCCTGTGGGACGTATGTTTAATTACTCTGAAACTTCTTTAAATGGAACAATGTTTTTAAACGCCTCTTTTCGAGTCGTTTTCTATATCCTTGTGCAATTGTACTATGAATTAACACCCAATGTTGTATATTCCGCTGCGTGAAATTTGGGGGTGTTAAAGATTGGTATCAAGAGCTACAGGTTATAGAGAACTAGGTCAAAAAAATTTTTTTTACCTAAACTATAACCCTTTTTATGCGCGCTAAGACTCCTCGAAGCCCTTGTGTTATTCACGATCATTTTTTATTTCTATTGATTTAAAGCACATTTTGGGTGCGTTTAGACTAATTGAGACATTCATATAATAAATATTATTATATTAATTAAATGTGTGGTTTTGTGTATATATATATATATATATATATATATATATATATATATCGATTGATATGCTTATCCGCGAAGCATCAAGAATTGTTTATTTAAATTTCAAAAATGAAATTTCTATATGTAACAAATATTATTGTGCATATTCATATTATTTATCGATCATCATGCATATTCCTGAAGCATCGTCATGCATTCGCATTCTCATATAAATAATTATTTATATAGTAATTCTTATTTATTTTACGCAATTTGCAGATCATCATGGCCAACCTACCAAACAATAATGAGTTCGCGTTAGCTGCGGAGGCAGCACCAGACAACATGACGATGGGTTGAGAAGAGGAAAAACCCAGAGATGGAGAAGAGGAGGAAAGATCCAAGAAGATCCAGAAATAGAGGAAGAAGAAGAAGAGATGGAAGCTGATGAACAATGGGACGGCCCAGAATGGATACTCCCTTATCAGGGGGCGGACCCACTTTACCCTCCGCCACCTGCATCCGACTCTGAGGCTGAGGCTGAGGCTGAGGCTGAGGCTGAGGCTGAGGCTGAGGCCGAGGCTGAAGTTGCACCCATACCACCTCCTGTCCCTGCTAATCCTATACCTGAGGCTGTTCCCATCGGTACTAGCAGACTAATACCATTTAAGAGACTCTTCACTGATACTCAGGTTTGGACGGGATCGTCATCATCTGCTGCTGCTGCTGGTCATAACCCCGAGGATCTCACTCCAAGCCACATTAGGAGTGACCTGGATGCACTACATCGTAGGGTTCAACATATTGAGGATGAGGATATGCGTGCCGATAATAAACGACTGAAGATGATGTTAGACTGTAGTGAGAACCGCACTAGAGATGCTTGGAGAGAAGCATATCCGGCACAATGCATACCATCACTTAGACGTTGGTCTATTATGGTTAGAAATCTTTTTAACCGCCGTTTCTACGTATCAAGAGCCGCCATATGCTCTACCTGAGACTCTATTGGCTCCTGTTACTCATAATGATCCTAGAGATCCATATATTGTGCATGTATGCAGCAACTTTTGGAACACTGCACCTGCTACTGATACTGATGATTTCACATACATAAGAAGGAGACTTCACCACCTGACCACAAGGAATCTCCACCTCATAAGACTCATAGTATTTATAATTTTTATAGTAGCATCTTTTGTTTTGTAACCACTAAACTGAATCTTCAGTTAGTGAATTGATGCCATGTTGTAACGATTTATATCATTTTGTGAAACAATGCACCTATGTATCAACTCTTTTTGGTAATGAAGATGGCAATGCTAATCTTTGATTTAACTACTTGATGTTTTGTGATTGTCTGTTAATATTTGTTCACTTATATATGAAGCGATTATAATCAGTAATATAAATACTCATATGAGTACTTCTTTTTGTTGGTGATAGAATCAAGCCACCAAGACTCAATGAAACCAAGCTACCATTGAGCGACTCACTCCACTGAAAGGGGTCACGCTAGCTGTGGAGGCAGAGCGACAAAGGCAGGTAAATGCAAGGGGACAAGGAAAAAATGAAGCTGGGGGCCAAGGTGGGGCGCCAACTGCTCGAGAATGTACCTTTTCGAGATTCATGAAATGCAACCCTACGATCTTCCATGGACACGAGGGAGCTGTTGAGCTAAGTAGGTGGTTTGAGAAAACGAAGATGGTTTTTGGAATAAATGAATGTGCCAAAGCGATAAAAGTCAAATTTGCTGCTGCCACACTTCAAGGGCGTGCCTTGACGTGGTGGAATTCCCAGGTAGCAAACCGATTGGAATTAGAAGTTTCAAATCAAATTGGTTGTACGAGATGCGAAGGTGTAATGACAAGAGGACATTTTGTCCCCAATGAGGAAGTTCAGCGAATGGAGCACGAACTGTGGAATTTGAAGGTCAATGATTTGACATAACTCTTATTAACCAAGCGCATTCATGGAACTTACATACTATGTCAGGACAAGGTCCGCGTGGACGCAAGAAAATCGACGCTTATATCCGGGACTAACTGATAACATTAAAGGGTTACAGTTTATTGGATCCAAACACACACTAGCCTTACAAGAAAGCAGTGCGAATGGCAACATCCTATGATGGAAAAAAAGGCTCAACCTCGAATAGAAAGGATGCCGAGGGCAATCAAATAACTGGTAAAGGCTCTACAAGGTGGTAAACAACAGAAACAACAATATGGGCAACACCCGCCATAACAAGCAAACAATCAAAGGCAGGTAATGCACGAGCAATGAAACCACCCCGCCCCTGTGACACAAGGTTGGGTATGCTGGAAACAAACCGCTCTGTAATCGTTGTGGAAAGCATCACTTTGGGTATTGCAAGGTAGTATGTAACAACTGTGGAAAGGCAGGCCATATGGCACGAGATTGTAAGGGCAAGGCTATAGCTACGTGCTAATGCGAGACCAACCGTGACGTGTTATGATTGTGGAGAAAAGGGACACAAGGAACTATTGTCCGAAGAAAAGGGATCCACAAGGTGAGGAAGCTCAAGGTCGGGCTTACGTGATTAGAGATGCTGAGAAACAGCAAGGACCTAATGTGGTTACGGGTACGTTTCTACTCAACAATCGTTATGCAACTGTATTATTTGACTCAGGATCTGACAAAAGCTTCATGAGCACTAGTTTTAGTCACCTGATTAACATTACTCTAGTTAGACTAGACACTAGCTATGAAGTGGAATTGGCCGACGGAAGGTTCGCTAGTACTAATACTATCCTAAGATGGTGTACCTGAACATAATTAAACCACATATTTAAAATTGACCCTTATCCCATTGATCTGGAACTTTTGACGTAGTTATTGGATGGGATGTTTAAGTTGATCAAGACCCGTTATTGTATGTGGCAAGAAGGTAGTACATATACCCCGTCAAGAACAAGAACGCTGATAGTTGAGCGACCCGTGTGCGTCCCAAATTGAAGATAATATCCTGCATTTAAGGCCAACAAATACATTCAGAAAGAAGACATCAAATGTTCGAAAAGCACATGATACCCGAAAGGAACCAAAGGAGAAACGTTTAAAAGATTTCCCGGTGATCTCGAATTTCCCCAAGGGTGATTTTATGATACTTACCGGGACTCCCCGCCACCTCGGCAATGTAAATTTAATATTGAACTTGTACCAGGGTGCCTGGCACCTGTTGCAACGAGCCCCGCTACCAATAGGCACCTCCCATATGAAAGGAATAGAGACCAATTGCAAGATTTGTTAGAAAAAGGATTTATTCGCCCGAGCGTCGCGCATGAGAAGCTCCAGCGTTATTTCGTATAGAAAAAATGATAGGAACTTTCCGAATGGTAGTCGATAACCCGCATAATTACACCAAGATGAACGATCAAAATCGTAATCCTCTCCAAAGGAAAGTGGATGATTTATACGATCAACTTCAGGGCTCAAAGTGGTGTATTCGCGAAGATCGACTATTGCGAACGGGTATCATCAACTCCGTAATTAGAGAAGAATACATCCCCTATTACTGCCACAGAACTATGTATACGGTCACTATGAATTCCAAGTGATGTCGTTCGGCTTAACCAATGCGCCTGCGGTGTTCATGGACCTGATGAATCGGGTGTGCAAACCGTACCTCGACAAGTTCGTGATTGTGTTTATCGATGATATACTTATTTACTTCTAAAGAACGAAGAATGAACAAAGGAACACTTGAAGGCCATTCCTGGAACTACCAAAGAAAAGAGAAGTTTATAAACGCGAAATTCTCAAAGTGTGATTTGCTCGAATCTGTACAATTTCTCGTCATGTGATCGATATAAAAAGGCGTTCACGTTGATCCTAACAAAGATAGGAGGCCAATCAAGAACTGTGCCTACGCCGACGAACACAACTGAGGTAAGGCAACTCAGGGTTTGGATGGTTATACCGAGATTCATATCGAGGTTTGTCCTTAATTTACAAACCTCTTACCAAACTAACCCAGAAAAATAAGAAGTATGAATGGAGCGAGGATGAAGAGGAAGCGTTCGAATTGCTCAAGCAGAAACTGTGTTGTACACCGATATTGGCATTGCTCGGAAGCATCAAAGACTTCGTTGTGTATTACGCATGCATCACTTAAAGCTTGGAGCTATCTTAATATGCAACGAGAAAAGTTATAGCATATGCCATCCTGGAAAATGAGAACTCACCGAGGAGAACTACACGACCCATGACTAGAACTGGGGCCGTGTTTATGCACTAGGCTGTGGAGACGATTATCTGTAAGGGACGAAAGTGTGTAGTCATACGTATCAATTAAAAGCCCTTCAATAACAACCTCGATCAGAAAGAGCAAAAATGAACAGAAAGAAAGCGCCGGAGGATCAAACTCATTGAGTGATTACGATTGCGAGATCCGTTATCATCCGGGCAAGGTAAACATAGTGGCTGATGCTTTAAGCCAAAAGGAAAAGGAACCAATAAGGGTTAGAGCATTGGTAATGACAGTACACTCAAATCTACCTGGTCAAATCCGTAACGCGCAATTAGAAGCAATGAAAAAGAAGAATGTGAAGGCAACAAATTTAGGAAGATTGATCAAGCAGATATTTGATGTTCGTTCTGACGGAACCAGATATTTTGATAAGCGTATTTGGCTGCCACGATATGGAGGATTGAGAAATTTAATCATGCACGAATCCCATAAATCCAAGTACTCCATTCATCCAGGATCCGACAAGATGTATCAAGACATGAAGCAGCTTTACTGGTGGCCAAACATGAAGGCTGATATCGCCACCTATGTTAGTAAATGCCCGACTTGTGCTAAGGTTAAAGCTGAACATCAATAGCCATCTGGTTTTACTTCCAACAAACCAAAGAATTCCCTGTCTGGAAATGGGAAGCGAATAACCAAGGATTATTATAGTTGGACATCCGAGAACTCTAAGTGGGTATGACTCTATATGGGTCATTGTCGATCGATTGACTAAATCGGCACACTTTCTACCAGTAAAGACGACGGACAGTATGGAGAAGCTCACTCAGCTATACCTGAAGGAAATTGTCTGTCGACATGGAGTGCCAATCTCGATCATATCGGACAGAGACAGCAAGTTTGCCTTAAGATTTTGGCGGTCACTTCAGAGCCTGGGAATGCAAACTCGATACTTGAGCATTTGCCTTACCACCCGCAACGGATGGCCAAAGCGAGATGAACAATACAAATGTTGGAAGATATGTGCGAGCTTGCGTGATTGGAATTTGGAGCTAGTTGGGATCCGACATTTTGCCATTACTTTCCAATTCTCATATAACAATAAGTTTATCACGCGAGTATTGATAAGGCCGCTCCATTTAAAGCACTATATGGGCGGAAATGCAGGTCACCTGTTTGTTGGAGTGAGGTTGGAGATAGCCAACTCACAGGTCCAGAAATGATACGGGAGACAATTGAGAAGATAGTACAGATTAAAAATCAGTTGTTGACTGCTCGTAGCCATCAGAAAGAAAGCAAACGCCGGACGTGAGGACGTAGACCGTTGGAATTTAACATGGGAGATAAGGTTATGCTCAAGGTATCGCCTTCGAAGGGCGTGATTCATTTTGGGAAGCGTGGAAAGTTGAGCCCACGATATATTGGGCCATTCAAAGTCTTAGAAAGAGTTGGTCCCGTAGCATTAAGTTTATGAGTTGCAAGAGAACTCAATGAATATCACAACACCTTCCATGTCTGAATTTGAAGAAGTTTTGTCAGATGAAGCCTGGTCATCCGTCTTGCTGATATTCAACTTTGATGATAAGTTGCATTTTATTGGAGGAACCAAAGGAAATACATGGAACTGTGGGTTAAGCAGACTGAAGCAAAGCCGTATAACCAGATAGGTCAAGGTCCGTTGGAACTCGCGTCGAGGACCAGAATTTACATGGGAACGTGAGGATCAAATGAAGAGCAAGTATCCTCACCTTTTCAAGCGGTCAAAGAACGGATAAGACAAGATTGAGGAATCGAGCACCGGGACGGCGCTCCCTTAAGGAGTGGAGGATGTAACATTCCGTAATTAAGGTCACTACTTACTCCGAGCTTTATTTCTATTTTCATTTTTAAGCGAGTTATTAATTCTACGCTTACCCGATTTAGTAAGATTTTTCTCGTTTTTAGCTTTGCGTAAGCCGTAAATAGAAATCTATTCCGTCTTCACATCGTAAGTGATTTAATATTCTCATAATATTCCCCGATGATTATAATTCTCATCATTTACTTTTAAACTTGCTAAAACTCGCGTTTTTACCTTTAAACTTTACCTTTTCTTAATTATACTTTACACAACACTTTAATTAAACTTATAACATAAAAATCAAAAAAAAATATTTCTTTTTACAAAACCAAGGCCCTAGGCCGGTTTTGCACATAACCACACTCCACCTCTTTTCTTTTTTTTTCATTTCCTATAACACTCATTACTCTTTCCATCTTTTCCATACATGGCAATTCATTATTCAATTTCACAAGAATTCAAAAACCCCTCTCATCTCTTTCTTCTTCCTCATTCCCCCCCTCGTCCATGCCCCATTGCTGCCAGAAATTTTATACTCATCACCAACCACCTCATACAAAATTTCTCATCTCATTTTTATCCTCTAAACACAATCCCAAAGCCCCTTGCAAAGTTTGGTGCAAGTTCTTGAAGATTTTTAATTGGTTTCACAAGATTAAATGGTTCAACAAAAGTCGGGTTGACTTGTTGTTGTTGACGGTTAGAATTACGAGATTGAGAACGAGTGCGCATGCACTAAAATGTAAAAAGAAAATTTATACTAATAATTTTTTTTTGGTTTTTTATTTTTTTGATTTTTTTTGGTTTTTCAACAATGTATTCACAATAAATTTTAAATACGGACAATGAGATAAGACACTTAAACCTAATAATCAACTCGCTTCTCGGTAACTCTTCAAAAGAAAAGCGCACAAAGGAGTTTGTTTAACTTTAAAAGGTGAGCCGTACGTCGCACGTGACACAAAAGGTAAGTTTTTGATTCTTTGGTTCGGGAACTTATTAATGGATAATACTTCAATTGAAAGTATTATATGTTGGTGTTCTTTTACCAACTTGTGATTTTTTATATATTTTTTTTATGGACAATGTTTTTATATTTTTGGTTTTTCTTGTTTTTATATTATAGTTATACTAAAAGAAAAATCTTTTTGTATTTTTTTTATAAGAAAATAAACAAAATAACTTCACACGGAAGGATCTTCAAACAAAAATTTTCAAACGGCTTCAACAATCGGATACAATCCTCACCGGCAGCGGCGCCAAAGACTGATCAATATTGACTCACACCTTTAAAATAAATAATATATAAATATAATATACTTATATAAATATATAAATGAGAGGATAAAAATCAAAAAATCACAACTATAGTAATCCGAGAGTATGATTCCCGGGTCGTTTCCCCAACGAGGAATGCAATTGAAAGCCGGGAGTCGTTTTGAGAATCGATGCTTGAATGGAACAAGATTGTGATTGGTTATCTAAAACTACGGGGAAAATTAAGGCAAAAACTTAAAAAACACTTAAGGCAAGACAAATTTTAACTAAAAACGCAAAACGGGAATCCTAAACGGGACCTAAAAACCCTAAATTATCAAAATTAAGCATAAAATGTTCTTTTTGGTTTTTATAAGTCTAAATCAACTAAAAAGCTAGGACCAAGAAAACTAGACCAAAAACGAAGGTGACTAGGGCTTAAAAACTCTAAAAACGTGAACGGGATTCAATCCCGTTCTTTAAAAAACAAAATTTTGCAATTTTAACCCTACGAAAGCAAATCTAATTTTCCTAGGTTCTAAATGTTAAAAGAAAATTTGCTAGAAAAGAATTATATTTTTTTGACTTTTTTATAATTTTTTATGAATTAAAAACGATTTAAAGGAAATTAAATGTTTAAAAATACTAAACTATTTATAAAAATTCTGAAAAAAATAGCAAAAGTAGATTGAACAATGTAGAATCTAAGAAAAATAAGATGGGAAAAATAACTTATCGAATAAGCTAAGAAATAAGCTAAAAATGGCTTATAGACCAAACGGGCTAAAATGACTATAAATGATTGATTTTGCAAATATAAAACGAAAAAGACCCTAGGGCAAGTGGTAGAGTGTGTGTTGTGTAAAACGTTTGGGTGTGGGGTTGAGGTCCCGGGTTCGAGCCTTGCTCACCCGGGGCTTCCCCTACTCCCAAATGTTTTTGCAAATTCCATTTTTTACAACTTTTTATAAAAGCAACAAATAAGCAATTTTTGTAAAACAACAAGGGCGCTAGTGGTAGAGGGAGTGTGTGTTGCAAAAACGTTTGGTGATAAGGGTGAGGTCCCGGGTTCGAGCCTTGCTCACCTGGGACTTCCCCTAATCCCAAATATTTTTGTTTTTTGCCCATTTTTTATAACTTTTAAAAGACTAAAAAATAAGCACTTTTTATAAAAGCATTTTTTTTTAAAATCAAAAATAAGCACGAAATAAGCTAAAAAGGGCAGGATAAGCTAAACTATACTAAACTATAAGAAATGCTAACTGTTTAGCAAATTTAAGCACTAATAAGCAAACCAAAAAGAGAATTAAGCTAAAACAGATGATAAGCTATATCTAAAAAGCAATTAGGAACAAAAATAAGCAACTACAATAAGCTAGAATAGCATTTTAATCAAAAAACTATAAAACTTAGAAATTTTAAGCTAATAAGCAAATAAGCTCAAATAAGCTCTAAACTAAAGAAAATAAGCTAAAATGGGCTTAATCTAACATATAACTAAACCGAGAAGCCTAGAATAAGCAAAAGCAATAAGCTAATAAGCCTAAATAAGTAAATAGTTTTTTGGCCAAAACTGTTAAGCCAAAAGGACAAGAGGGACTTTTCTAGCTTAAAAATAAGCTAGCAAAAGGATCCTTATGGCTTAGTGGCTTATACCACTAAGAAGAATGGCCAAAAAGCTACAATAAGCAACAAAGAAAAAGCAGTTTGAAATTCAGATAAGCACTTAAAAAGCTTCATGAAAAGGGCATCTCATACAGATTCAACACTTAGACAAATTTTTGCAACTTTTGTAATCTTAACAAAACACCATATTAAGCTTAAAAATAAGCACCTAAACAGATCCTTATGACTATATAACCTAAAACCACATTAAATTTAGACCTCAAAGAACAAGAATCAATAATCAAAAAGCATTTTGAAATTCAGGATAAGCCACAATAAGCATTTGAAAAAGCAACTTCTCAAATTTTTTAATACTTAGCAACTTTTTTGACAGTTTTTGGCAAAACACAAAACAACAATGCAGGCCTATGACCTTTGTTCCTAACCTGTTTTAGCACTTAGACAAACTCAAAAAACATCACAAATCAATAATAAGCAAGAGCTCAATCAAAAAAGCAAATGAGATAAGCTATACCAACAGTTTTTCAAACATCAAACCTCTTAAAATTCTTGAAAATGAATTGAACACCCACAAAACCTAAACAAACTGATTTTTAGGACTAATTATAGCTAAACTAAACTGACTCAAGTGTCAAAATGCTATTTTGACCCATTTTAACCCATGAAATTAGTTAAACCAAACACCCTTTTAAAAACTTAAAATGCTTTTTAAACTTGAAAACTTAAAATTTTTATGAACAAACCTATTAGACCAGATATCTAACAAGCATAATAAACATTACTTAGAGCTAAATTTTCAATAACAAATTATAAGCACTCATTAAGCAAAAATCATATTATGCAAGTTTTAAGCTATTTTTAAGACAGTTTATAAGAAAACTTAAACAAATAATTTCTAAACTATCAAACAAGCATAATTAACATTAAACATCATAAGCAAACACAAATAAGTACAAATAAACAGTTGAATAGTAAATAAGCTATAAATGAAAAAATAAAACTTACAAAGGCCCTTGCTCAAAACAGGGCAAATGAGCTCAAAAGAGCTTATCTACTAGCTCTAGCTTATCAAAGATAAGCTAGTAGTGTCCATAAGCCCATCCAAATCCGGCTTATCATCCAAAAATATTTTTTTTAGTGATTTTTGGTAAAATAAACTTAAACCTTACAAACTATGAAAAAGTTTTGTAAGACTTAAGTAACAGCTTGAGAAGGTTATAAAAAAAGCTTTTGAGAGCTTATAAAACAGTTTTAAACAATCAAACACTTTAACTTAAAAATGGGGTAAAACATAAAAACTTAATTTTTCATTAAACTTTATAAATCAGTACAAGGCTTAAAAAATTACAATAAACTAGAAAATATTAAAATATAAGCTGAAAACTACTAAAAAACTTGGTGCCAACAATGGCTTACAAAGGACCTATTTATACTAAGCTAACCATTAGGATACCATAATCCTAAGTGCATAGTGCCTTTAATGTATCGGAAGATACGTTTAACCGCTTCTAGGTGAGAGGTTTTAGGATCCTCTTAAAAGCGTGCACAAAGGCAAACACTAAACATGATATCGAGTCTACTTGCCGTCAAGTATAATAAACTACCTATCATGCCTCTATATTTGGTATTATCTACGGACTCACCTTCTTCGTCTCTTGTGAGTTTAGTTTCCGTAGATATAGGGGTTTTTATTGGCTTAGAGTCTTCTAGTCCAAATTTCTTAAGCATTTCCTTAATATATTTTGATTGATTAAAAAATATTCCATCATCTAATTGTTTTATTTGTAATCCTAAGAAAAAGTTTAGTTCCCCCATCATACTCATTTCAAACTCATCATGCATGATCTTGGCAAAGTCATCACACATTTCTTGACAAGTAGATCCGAATATAATGTCATCAACATATATTTGGACAATAATGATGTTGGAGTCTTTCTTTTTAGTGAAGAGAGTGTTATCTACCATTCCCATGGAATAATTATGTTTAATAAGAAAGGTTTTTAGTCGATCGTACCAAGCTTTTGGGGCTTGTTTTAGACCATAAATAACTTTCTTAAGTTTATAGACATACTTAGGTTTTGCAAAGTCAATGAATCCCGGAGGTTATGCCACGTAAACCTCCTCATTGATAAAACCGTTAAGGAATGCACTCTTCACATCCATTTGGTATAACTTAAAATCTAGTGCGCAAGCATAAGCTAAAAGTATTCTTATGGACTCTAGTCTAGCTACGGGTGCATATGTTTCATCATAATCAATTCCTTCTTGTTGATTATAACCTTGGGCTACCAACCTAGCTTTGTTTCTAGTTACGACCCCATTTTCATCGAGTTTATTTCTATATACCCATTTTGTTCCTATAATGGTCATATCCATAGGATTTGGGACTAATTCCCAAACATCATTTGTTTTAAATTGGTTTAGTTCCTCTTGCATGGCCATTACCTAATTTTCATCTTTTAATGCTTCATTTATATTTTTAGGTTCTATTGTTGAAATAAAGCAAAAGAAATTGCTTTTGTCTTGAGCTTGCGACCTAAGAGTTCTTTGATTTAGATTACCAATAACATTTTCTAGGGGATGACTTTTAGATTCTTTAATGTTTGCCATTTGATTATTTTCTAATGAAATGTCTTCAAGATCATTGCCTATGGGTTTTGTTTTACTAACCTCAATAGCTTCTTCTTCGACTAATTCATCATCTTCCAATGGTGGTGTTTTAGGTGGAGGTGGAGTTTCATCGAAAGTTACATTCAATGACTCTTCAACTTTCATTGTTTGTTTGTTAAGTATTATGTAAGCTTTACTATTTTATGAATATCCTAGGAAAACACCTTCGTACGACTTGGGGTCGAACTTGGTGAGGTAATCTCTTGTATTAAGAATAAAACATTTACTTCCGAATACTCTAAAATAGTTAAGGTTTGGTTTCCTACCTCTTAACAACTCGTATGGAGTTTTTCCTAAAATACGTCTAATAGAAACTCTATTAATTATATAAGTTGATGTATCGACCGCATTGCACCAAAATTTTTGAGGAATGGATTGCTCATTTAACATGGTTCTACTCTTTTCTTGTAAATTGCGATTTTTTCCTTTCTACTACCCCATTTAATTGTGGAGTACGAGGAGCGGAAAAATTGTGAGATATCCCATTTAAATCATAATATTTTCCAAATTGTACTTTATTATCAAATTCCCGACCATGATCCGTTCTAATTGATACAATAGAACATCCTAATTTGTTTTGGATCATTTTTCTAAATATTTCGAATTCTTCGAAGGCTTTGGTTTTATTTGCTAAAAATCTAGTCCAAGTGTATTGAGAATAGTCATCTACAATTACTAAGGTATAACGATTTCCTCCATAGCTTCGTATGGCAGAGGGGCCAAACAAATCCATGTGAAGTAGTTCTAAGCATCTAGTTGTTGAGACTATATTTTTGGCCTTGTGACTTACGTGAGCTTGCTTTCCAATTTTGCAAGCATCACAAAAATGTTGGTCGTATTTAAGTTTAGGTAGATTTCTAACTAATTCTTTAGACGCTAATGATTGAATTAGTTGCATATTAGCGTGACCTAATCTTCTATGCCTTAGTGTGGAATTTTCGTCTAATTTTGCAAGGCATATTTTGTCTTCCGATTTATTTCCTAGTTTCATTACATATAATCCTCCTTTCCTAATTTCTTTACCTGTAACTTTTTCGTTTTTGATTATTTCGCTATCGTGTTCGGTAAATATTACTTTGCATTTATTATCACATATTTGACCTATACTAAGCAAGTTATAAGTTAAGTTATCTACGTGCTCAACATTTTCAATTATTAAGGAGTCTTGAGAAATCGTACCTTTGCCTATGATTTTACCGCATAAGTTGCTTCCAAAAATTATGTTACGTCCGTTGTATGCTTTTTATGAAGAAAACAACTTTCGATTACGGGTCATGTGTTTTGAGAATCCACTATCTTTAATCCACTCATCGGGTTCCAAGTTTACTCCTAAGCATATTTCATCGGGCGCTTGAGCTACAAGACAAGCTTCATCTTTAGTCTTTTCCACTTCATCTTCTCCATTGTCGCTCCATGCTCCTCCAATGAATGCTCTTTGATCGTTGTTCTTTGGCGGCTTTGAACATTCTCCAATGAAGTGACTTGGGTCACCACATCTAAAACATTTTCTTTCACTTTTATCATAACCATCATTTCTACTTCTTTGGAATGTTTTTCTATCGCCTCGTGGTTGTCTTGCAAATCTTCCTCGTCTCTTGAAGAATTTCTTGAATTCCTTTACGGCCATAGCATACTCTTCGTCTTCACTATCGGAACTTGAGCTATCTTCATCACTTACTTCCTTTTTCACTTTTAATGCAAGTGATCTACTTTGTTCTTTCTTGCCTTTAACCGTTTCTACATCTTTCTTTATTACTTCTTCATAAACTTTCAAGTTTCCAATTAGTTCGTCAAGAGGTAAGGTTGTTAGATTCTTTGATTCTTCAATCGCCGTGACTTTCGCGCGCCATTTTGGATGTAGTGCCCTAAGAAATTTCCTAACACAATTCTTGCTAGAGAAACTTTCATCAAGTGCTTTTAGACTAGTAATAATAGTGTTAAACTTAGCAAAGGCATTATCTATTGACTCCTCTTCCGGAATCATAAATTGTTCATATTGTTGAACAAGAAGATCTATTTTGTTAGCTTTGACTTGATTATTACCTTGATGAGTGATTAGTAAAGTATCCCAAATTTCTTTTGCGGTTTGACACATAAAAATTCTTTCGTATTCTTTACGTGGCAAAGCATTATAAATTACCATTTTAGCTTCATTATTTTTTGCAAGTTTCTTTTTAAGATCATCATCTTGTTTATGAAAAGATACAATTTCATCCTTTTTAGTTTCGGGATTAAATTGAATAGGAGGAAAATCACCATCGGTAATAACATGCCAAAGATCTAGATCTTTTGACTTCACATAAGTTTCGAATCTATTTTTCCAATAAATAAATCCATCACTTTCAAATAGTGGTGGTCTTTGCATAGATTGCCCTTCTAAATATTTTTCCGATTCCATAGATCGATTCAAGTTTTAAAATACAATTTATTTTAAAAATCTTGTTTAACGTGGCTCTTAAAAAAAATTTGACTGGCTCTTGATACCATATTGTGTAAAACTATAAGGGGGTGGTTAAATAGTTTACCCCGCTTTTAATTTAAGGTTGTTAAGGTGTTTGTAAAAATTCTAGATTCGACTTTATGTGAATTCAACACTTGCACAATATGAACAATATACTTATCTAAAAATTTAATGGATAGTATGACAGATATACAGTAAGACAAGAGTTAAGGAGTAAGAACAATCAAACCACAATGCGAGATTTATAGTGGTTCGGTGCAACAAGCACACCTCTTCGCCTACTCACTTCCCTCGAAGCACCTAACCCGAGAGTTTTCTTTTCTTCACTATGTCAACAAGCTCCCTTATGGCGGAGAAAAACCTTACACAACTTTTTGCTTATCTTGATTTTTGACACTAAGCTAGATGTCGAGTTCTAATCTTATCTAGAACCAATCTACCAAAACTTCACAACTTCCACATGCATAACTTTTGCTTCACTGGACTTGATCACGGCTACACAACTACTTCACACCTTAGTTTTCATCACACCACTACTTCACAAGCCCCTACTATAATCACACTAACAAACAATACTAGAAAGATCACCAAGATCCCAACTAAACTTACAACTACACCTAGATCCTAACAACTACAACCAACTTTAAAAAAAGGATTTACAAATGAGTTTCATGATTACTGATATGGATGCAATAAGAATTGTAACAATACACAAAGGTGTAATACTTTCTTCACTTGATGGAAGGAAGTATTCCTTCTCTCCACCTGAGGATTTGAGCTTGGATCACTTGGATACCAAAGCTTAATGATTAATGATCCAAATGATTTTAATGAGATGTGTAGGCTGTTTTTTAATCAGAAAGAATAAGGTGCAAAAGATGAGAAAAAGTAGGAAAAGGCCCAGTATTAATAAGACCTACTGGAGGGAGCGTCCTACCTATGGGCGGTCCCCTTAAATAGATGGGGTGGACCCCTTAAAGTAAGGGGCCGTCCCGGTGTATTTAAGGGGGCCGCCCAAGACTGGTGGGCGCTCCCCAGTTTGCCTTTGGTGAACAGAATAAAATTTGTTTGTGAACATTCTAGGACCGTTTTAAAAGTCCGAAAATTTGAATTTCAAAATTTTTATGTTTGAATAAAACATTTATCTTTAATTGAAGAAAATGTTTAGTAATGTTTCAAAAATGTTTACAAGCATTTTATAAAAAGTTGTGAGTATGAATAAAAATATTCCTTTGGATCATAAAATGCAATAAGCTTTATTATTCATAACCTTTAAGTGATGTAATATTTTAAATGAAAATTTACACAATTACTTGTTTACGCTTAATTTTTACATTTGAACTTTTTATAATTTTGTGATTATAAAAACGTAAAGATGTGAAAAATATTAATAATGTTTTTAGGCATTATTTCTATCAACATATAGTATGGGATGATTGGGAGTTGACCGTTACGGGAACGCCAACTTAGGTTGTTGATCTATGACGAAGACGTTTGTGTAAATATTTATGAGTATTTATCATGGTAATGGTCGAGAAAGTATCTAGCAACTTGTACCATATCTGTTTGGACTTAATCTATTTGTTTTGCAAATTTTTATTTAACAACAATTATTTCTCTTTTTTAATCTCTGACCTGTAGGTTTTATTCGAATAAGGATGCGAGAAATCACATGTGTCGATTCGTTCGTTACGGTCATGTATGTGTGATTTTGTTCGCCTTGTTGGTTTATTACTTTTTGGTGAAAGATTAGAAGATCTATACCCTAGATCACTTTTCATCCTAACCATTGGTTTTACTCGAGTGAGGGAATTGAATGCAATCATGTATGTCTATTCCATCGTTATGGATGTGTATATGTGTTTTGTTGCCATTGCTGGTTTACGACTTTTGGTAAAGACTACTAGACCTACTCTTTAGCTTATTCGAGTTAAGGTTTGAATGCAATCATAATGTGTTAGTTATGTCGTAACCTTCTTAGTTTAAATTTCCAAATTTTAAAAACCACATGTTTACGGCGTAACCAATCCTATGGTTACGTCGTAAAACCTTTTTTGAAAACCAAAAATTAGTTTGAAACCTTTTCAAAAACCATATATAAATAAATGAACTTTGTGGGTAGGTTCTCTGGAAACCCTCACGAGACTTCACTCGTCCACTTAGGCCACCAACTGGTTTAAAAGGCTTGTTGCATACGCAAAATGCAATCGTGATTCCTATGAAAGTGAGTTAGACCTTAGTGTATATTTATCTATGAATGTTTAATGCTTATGGTTGTCTAGTGATTTTAGGGGAATCGAGATTGTTCTATAGACGCTTTGCAAAAATTCATCTCTTGCAGTCATCATTCGAAGAGAAGAGCAACGCTTAGGGGAGTTGATGACATCAAATAATGTCAATTTTATAGCATCATTTATCCCATGTAAATAACACATTTTGTGTATTATTGCAAGAATTGTTACTTAATCGTTTGTATTGAGAATTGCAGTAATTATGGAGTACTTGGTGAAGATTAGCTAAAAGGCACGCATTTTGAAGCATAAACAAAGAGTTCAAGAAAGTATACTGATCTGACAGCCAATACGCCGTATTATTCTAAGACCTATACGACGTATCCAAGACTTTGATGAATCAAAAGACCATTGCCTGACTTTGAAGAATACGCCGTATCCACATCAACGATACGCCGTATATAATACTTTGGTCAACGAAAAAGATCCAACTGGTTTTACATTAATACGCCGTATCCATCAAGAAGATACGGCATGTCTATGCCTACTCTTCACAGATAACCACGAAGGATTGAAGACCCGATACGCCGTATCCAGGAGACATCAATACGTCGTATTCACAATATAGTAATAAAATATTCTGGAAGATATCAAACGTGGTCCTTACTCCAAGAAATCCCCAATACGCCGTATCCCACATCGCCCGATACG